>JAAEAF010014474.1:0-36930 GCA_011037195.1 Triatoma infestans | reverse complement strand
TCCGGTGATGGACAGTGTTGTCTGTAACGGGAGAACACTGTCCGGAGGCCGGCAGTGCACTGAGAAGGCTCCGGGCGCAAATGACCACAGATGTTAAGACGCCTTAAATTTAAAAAAAAAAAAAAAAAAAAAAAAAATAATAATAATATTATAAATTATAAAATAAAAGAGACTATTTTGTCTTGGTGTTGTAAAAATTTGATATTGAAAATTATATGAAGAAATATATATCTTACAGACTGGGCGAGTGTGGGAGAGACGGATATATATATATATACTGCATCTTGACATTGTTGTACTTCACTGTTTGATTTATTTCATCTTGTTTCTTTTTGAAAAAAAATGATATATTTCTTTCGTAGCAAGATATTTTTCTGAACAGTACGTATATATTTGTCGCCATAAAACACCGACCTGGTTACATTTAATTTAGAACTTATTAATCATAACTATAATATTGAGAAAATTAAAAAAAAAAAACGCTGTCAAGGGAGTATTTTTATGATATAAAAAAATGACGCAGTTCTGCCAGTTAATTTATTAAAATAACTTTATTAAAATAACTTAAAGTAACATAAAGAAATCTTTTAAAAGACAAGTAGTTTGTGATTTAAAAAAAAAAATTCTAAATGAAATACTAAGGTAATTTCTTTTATTTCAATTCTCAAGTTCCATTCGTACAAATATTTTTTAAATTTGGAATTTAAATAACATAATAATTGTACTTTTATTATTCAGTCCATAAAAGATCTAATAATGGTGAAAAGGGGACTTTAAATGGAAACGTGACATCCATTCCCTGGAAATAAAAATTAATTACCCGAAAAAATGTAAAATTAAAATTGAAATTCGAAAGTATTTCGAAACCTCTGTGTCTTATCGCCTGTGTCGTTCAAAGTGGAAAAATCAGGTTCGAAGTTTTAGCAAGTATTTTGCTGTATTTTAAACATATACATTTTTTCCCAAGTCTAGATTGAGACTCGAACTCAGTTACTTTTTTAACGGCCAGCCTACGGTACACGATTTTATTCACTAAGCACCCTTTGGTCTATAGTACTTCGTTCACTTTATAATATATTGGGCAGTTTCACCCATCATAAAGCAGATCTAGTTTTAAAGCAGTTGTAGTTGTAGCTGAAGAAAATTTGTTACAATATCAACAAGTGGTGTGTATGTTTCGCATTAGAGTTTTACATTCTCTTTGGAATAAGAGAATAATTGCAATTTTGAATATGGATTTCGATTCAAAATGCTGAAGGGTCTACTAACAGAATCGTATTACTGGTTTACACGGATAGTTTTCAGCTTCGGCCTTAATATGTATCTTGGAAGTTCCACATATCTCTTTAAGATGAAATCTTCTTCATTTTAAGCTGCGACAATGTCTCTGAGAAAATGGCAGGGCGGGCAATGGGATTAGACTCCTCTGATAACCATGGCGTAATAAGGATTATGGAGACAAAGTGCATCACATCAAAGATCGTTAATGAATGCCAAAAGGAGCTGGAGTCTCTGGCAGACTCAAGGCTAATCCGGCATAGAGGCTTTAAAGGAAAAGAAAATACCGTTGGTTGGCTTAAGAAAAGACATCTCAGGGAAGAGTATTGGGACATAATTACTCACTTGATATATCCTCTTGGAAAAAAACCAAAGGGCAGCCAAGAGAAAATGCAAGGTAAGGATTAGCTCAGTGGTAGCGCGCTAGATTCCCACGCAGAAGTCCCGGGTTCGAATCCTAGGAGCCTCTTCTACAGGTCTCTGTCCGGTGATGGCAGTGTCATCTATAGCTAGAGAACACTGCTTGGAGGCCGGCAGTGAACTGAGAAGGCTCCGGGGGCACAGCAGACGTTTCAGGTTACAGTGCACTATCTCCCCTAAAAGTATTTATCTAATCTAAGAGAAACTGCTATGAGATCTAAGGGTATGAAATATAGTTTCATATTCTATGGTACTTTGCTCGCTCGCAATAGATCCCTGAGATTGGTCGCGTATGATTTGGTGCCGATCTTGAGTCTGGAAATCTGGCCTGAGCCTTAGTGTTTTTTTTAAATGATACAGGGTTGAAGTTTTTTTTTAGAATAAACTAATTCAAAGTACTAGAAACTTTTCAAATTTCCGGGAAAAAAAAATCGAGTTTTCAATAGAAATGTTTTTTAAAGTCCTCTGCATAAGAAAAAAAATGTTCAAAAATGAACGGTTGCTGCATGTGATTTACATATATCTGTATGAGGCTGTATGTGAAGCAGCATGTCTCAAAAAACGAAAAAATCAAGAAGTTCTTAGTAACTGAAAGTTTTGATTTCACTTTTTCGCAATATACTTGCAGAAACAGCGAACAATTTTACTTTAATCCTGGGAGGTTCTAAGAACATAGGGTTTTAAGACTTCGCTCTAAATTACCATTTCAATAAAATATTCGATTCCATCATCTATATCTATATTTAACAACAGCTAAACATTTAATAAATATTTCAAGTCTAAAAAAAAAAATATAATCAATTAGTAGTGAGATAATTGTAGAAAAAAAAGAAGTTAGCGTTCCTAGAATGTTTAGCTTCTTCGAAGCCGTGCGGGGTGTTTGCAGGATCATCACCACTTTAAACATTCTGCAGTAACCTCAACTTTTATTCTGCAAGAATAAGATTTGTTGTATTCTATGTTATAAATGATTTTGATTATGATATTGTAATTAAACTTTTAGAAAAGTTTCATTCTAACACATCAGATCGAAACCTTACAAAAATGTATTCACTATATCAAGACTGTTTACGTAAAAAACCATATACTCTAAGGTATGAATCCTACAATGTTAAGGACAAAAAAGCTCAAAATATAGGTGGTTTAAAATTTAATTTGCCACCTGTTATATCAATGCTTGGAGCATAGAAAACTAATTCTCGAAGACCAAACACAAGCTGCTTAATTAAAGTACTTTTTCCAACATTAGAAGGACCATATAAATACAGATGCTTCTTTTTATAATAATACTTAGTGGTTACATATGTATCCTACCAGTCATAAACTTCAGAAGCCCAGTCTATGTCCACCCTAATTTCAGGATAAATATATGAATAACCTATTTTGGTTTTACTAAGTACCTCCTCATACATATTCATTAAAAATTTGTAATTGTTTCTGTGCTCAATAATGAAAGGGTGAGAAAACTGAAAACTTTGCATATTTTTAAAATAATAGAAACACTGAGCACGTAAAGATAATTCAGATATCCGACAATTAGTAATATAATCTTCATCTTCTTTAGTAATGTATTTTAAAACATTACGGCGAGATCTTCTTATGTTTTTGTTTGGCTAGAATGGAAAATACGTCCATTATGTTGCCTCCTTGATTAAATTTTGTTATGACATTGAAATAAAAAAAAAAAAAAATGATTAACTGAGAATATTTGAATAAAATATTAGCATATAAGAACATATCTCTCCGTCGAAACACAATAATGGAGATAGTAGCAAAATTGGAGTGGCGTTATATTCGGGGAGGATGTCCCAAGACACCAGGAGCTAAGATCTCTGAGTGAATGAATAAATTATTTACTGGAGCTCTAGCTCTTCTATTGCAATCTCCAAAACAAACAAATAAAGTACACTAAGGAATCCAATATAAAATATTTTTATTGACAAATTTTTCAAATTAGTTGAGAAAAATTCAAGTTAAATCTCACTATTATCTTAGAGAATATATATATATATATATATATATATAAAAATTACATTCTCTGTTTCTCCCTAATACATTCACATACATTTCTCTACATATTGTTAGCATGCAGACAGACAAAGAAATAAAAAAAAATGGGACAGAAGGGTATTATTTATTGTAAGATACAGTGTGTGCCTAATGTTTGTCCTTCGGTCGGTCGGTCCCTTTTATCCATGCCATTTAACACAAGAATATCAAGTACTATTGTTTGTTTGCTCTCTTTGAACATTGATAATTTTTTTTTTTTTGTTTTTCAGATTTATCTACTTATAAAATATTTTATCTAATAATATGAATAAAGATATTAACAATTTATAATAATTTTACGCCAGAACAACTAAAAAAATAATTTGTCAGAATTTTGTTTTTTATTTCCATATATTTCGGCGTTACTTTTCAATTTTCTAGTAAGAAAGTAATTTAAGAAGAATTTCAAACATTTTAAACATGATTAATGCTCCATAAATTTTTCCAAATTTCTCTGCCTCCAAGGGAGGATTTTTCCTTTTTTGAACACATTGGATTCTTATTGGATTTGTTCACTAACGTTAATTAACGAATTATTAATCATTCTGGAATAAAAAAATTAATAAAGTGTACAACAAAACATATATTAAGAACATGATACAATTAACAACATATGGCAATACCATCTAAAACTCGTAAGTTTGCTCCTTCCCTCTCGCTACTCATGACCCAGATATAGGCTGGAACCGAGTACGGCTTGATTAGTACTGATTGTTGTTCACTCGATTTCTTTGTCCAGCATAACAGTGGCTTTTACTCCTCTTTCACTATCTGCTTCCCAAAATCATGACGCCATCTGCAGGCATTTTCTACATTAGTAGTGCTGCACGAAATTGATTCGTATTATATTATCATGCCCCAGCAGTTTTCTTGATAGATATCTCAATCTTTCCCAATATCTAACCTAAAATCATTGGTCTTTGTTACTTTTTGTGTCCTTGGTTCTAATCCTTCTCTAATTACCTTCTCTAATTAAAAAATACGGTATCTCTTTGGTGTTTTGAACACAGCATACTCTGATTAATTTCTTACAATTCTCTTCCTTCTTCTTAGGGAGTACTTGACAGCTGCCTCATAAGCAACAACGAAGTACAGTGACCGGTCGTACTGTTTGTTATAGTCATATATTTTGAAAAATATTGATCTAATGTCGTCTGAAGATCGTTCCCATGCGACACCTGCCAATAGGGCTTTCATAATGTTTGGACAAAATATACGGCTTGGATCGGAGACATTTTCCATGATAACCTGCTTCGTTTTGTGGTAATAGACCGGTTTCCGGCGTTTGCCCATCGTCAGGATCATCAGGACTCGCACTAGTGTTATCAACTGAATTTGCTCTGAACAAGTCTATGTTACTACACTGTTTGACAAAAACATCCTGATGATGGGTGAATGCCCGAAACCGGTCAGTGACCACAAAAAGATGCAGGTTATCATGAAAAATGTCTCTGATGCTTTCCAGTTCTTCGGAACCAACCACAACTACTATTCGGCTTGGCTTTTGGTTACGAGATGATAAGATGCTCAGAATATTGTTGGCCCTCATGGACTTATTAAATCCTATAACCGTGAATTGAGGACCATTATTTACTATATCTAGGTATTACCATTCCGGAATCCATATTTAATTAAGATATTTCGTAAAATTTCTTATATATCGAAAACTGTAGAAACTATAGCCGACTTTTGTTGAAAGAATACGAAAGTCGACGACTACATAAACGCTCAAAATATTATATTACTTCCTTTAAAAAGACTTTTAATATAAAATAAATTAAACCAAGCAGGAACAAACGCTAACTGCGCGCCGAAATTGTAAGCAACAAGCAACCTTCACAAACTTATCCATATAATGTCTATCTTTGCTGTGACCGTAACCGCTTCAGCGAACTCATTTGGATGTTTAAAATATTTTGGTCGACCTACAGGTGTGGTATAGTTACCTCAGTTAAATATGATTTCATTATTTTGACGACTGCTGGTCAATTAGAGCAGTTATTGACTACAATAAGGCAAAACACACCCATAGACGGTCCAGCAACATGTATTCACTGCCATATATAGTTCCGGATCCTCTAAAGGACACATTTTTTTCGGCGTTATTTTGCGCCTTTTTATATCCCGCTGCAATTTTATGGAGCCAATTATTATATATTATAATGCAACTATATCCTCAAGTTGTCTAGTGCAATCAATTCGTGATCAGGGCATCATTAGATGCAACTTAAGATGGTCAGTGCTACGCAAAATTAGTGAATGTGTGAACATTAGCAAATTTTCTATTTTTTTTTCTCTTTTACACGCACACCGTACGGGCCCGAGCTCTCGCTCATAACAGTCCAGTGATTATACTTCATCCCCAATGATCCCGAAACAAAAATGATTCCCAAGCAAGAATATAAGAGGGAAGGGCACAACAAGGTACCTTCCATAAATTATAATGAAATTATGCCACCATAGCAAAACAAGCTAACAGACTAGCATCGCATTCATACACATTCATACAATAAATACATTCATACTTCACGCATGCAGACAAAATCCTATACTAATTGACTTCTCAGTTTACGATATTCCTGAGAGACCGGCTAAAAACTCGATAACTACCCAATCTAAGTCATTCATGCCACAATCATACAATAAATTACTAATATCCGACACATACGCTCCGCCTACCCTCGAAAATCACCCCACAGTGTACCACGTCTTAGACCCTCTTCTGCAAACTTATTAAAGGCATCGTATGCACTGAGATTTTTCAGCAACTAGGTTAGTGTATCATTATCAATGCGAATATGATAGCCTATAGTACTTCATAATTTTGCCCGGAGATCCTCATAACGAATGCATTCAAAAATAATATGTTCGGTGGTCTCTTACCAAACCCATCTCATACCACTTTCCCTTAATTTGCCCATGGCCTGTCACTAGCCTGGAGACCGCGTAAGAAAAATCTGTGGAGACTTCTTTATTCTTCTACCCCTTGGATATCGAAAATTTTCGATATCTAATTTTTGCCAGAAATACAGGTTTTGAGGTCCCATGAGTCAGAAAAAATGTGTGAAAAATCGTGTGTATGTATTAGATGAACAGCATCGTTCAAAAAAAAAAAAACTATAAAGTTCAAACTTGACATTTCCTTTGGGTATCATTATGGGATTCGATAGGAAGTTATCTATCAAAAATTCCTCAACATCAAAGTACCACTTTATTGATGCTTAAGATCCACAAAATTTAATGAACTCTGTAAGCAGGAAAAATACACACGCGCATGCCTACACTTCCTGTTCAAAGGTAAATGAACTTTGAACAGCCAAGCCAGTGTAGAAGGGGGGGTGAAGAGAAGATTTTTTTTTCAGTTTTTTGCATATTTCTCCAACGATTTCTCCTTTAAACTTGCTATATCAACTACACTTACAGAGAGCTAGAACGTTTATTTGAAATCATTTCTCCAGAAAAATTCATTTAAGACGAACTTTTGAGGAAGCTATGTTTCCATTGAATATCTTATCATCTAAATAATATTAATAAAATCATCTAAATAAAATTAGTTGATGGAAAATGCGTTTTTACTGAACATTTATTCAAGTTTCTTCATAAAAAACATCGACAGATTTTTATTAAACTTGTAGCTCTAAGTATACATTCCTACCTACCCCTACCCCCTTTTTTTTGCAACTTTTTCCAAGAAAGTTCATTTAATATGTTTTTGGGGAAGGATGTAGTTATGCTCTATGTAGCTTTGCTCTAAAAATGGTTTTATTAAATTTAGATTGACATAAAAGAGAACTAAACACCTAGTAAGAATTAGAAGTTGTTAAGTTCATTTATATTAATATTAACCCTCGTTTTCCTCACCACTATTTTTAACTCGATTCTTCGTACAGCCCACTTTCCCATCCAGTGCAAGTATTCCTTAATTACACTTATTCCCAAACGGCATAAACCTCCAAGTGAGGTATCTTCTTACCGACCTATCAGCCTTCTTCCTATACTATCCAAAGTCCTAGAAAAAATACTCCTCAAACGGCTAATTCCTATTCTAGAATCACAAAACATCATCCCTACCCACCAATTTGGATTCCGCACCCGTCATTCCACTATTCAACAATCCTTCAGAGTAGTCGATACTATTTCGTCCACTTTAGAAAACAAGAAATATTGCCTGGGTGTCTTCCTGGACGTGGCTCAGGCTTTCGACAGAGTTTGGCACCCAGGAATACTCTATAAATTTATAATAAAGTTGATGAGGAGAGAAATTGGGATTGATTAATTAGACAAGATATGAAGACACTGTTATAATATAGCTATAAGCTTACACAAACTGCACTGGACTTGTAATGAGATTATAGAATAAAGGGTAAGAGTAGATATGACACGATGCGATGTATATGGTTGAATCTGATAGATAGATGTCCTGATCTCTTACTGGCTTATATACAGGTTCTCCCCACTCTAGCCTCCTTAAGTCAGAGAGTACTAGAGAGAGTCCGTTTTCTCTCGGTCGGGCTTGTGCTCTCTCTCTTGCCATTACCGATATGGACTTATGGAGCAGAATTGTGGGGCTCCACAAAACCTTCCAATGTACAACCCTTACAATCCTTCCAATCCAAAGTCGTTAACGTCCAACGCCGAATCGTTAACGCACCCTATTATGTCTCCAATCGCACCCTTCAAATGCATCATGACCTTAATATTCCCTTAGTTAATGATCTAATCCACTCCCGATTCCATAATTTCCATAAAAGCCTAGAACTTCACCCAAATCCTCTTGCCCAATCACTCTCTACATCTTTCCACCCTTACAATCCTCCACGTCGTTTAAGACGTCGTTGGCCTCGAGATCTCCTTGCTCCTCAACCCACAAGTTTATCATAAGGAGTTCCAGCGCTGGTTGGTTTCTCCCATCACTTCATCCTAGTTGTGATGCTGAGCTTAGCTCAGTGACACAATTGGTTTTTATACTGTACATACACTTTTGCCATTGTATATATGCTTGCACAGATGCAAAAAAAAAAAAATTAACCCTCGAGGACCACCAGGCGGAAAAAACAATTCCGAAAATCACAGGACGCAAATAAGTGATTATTAATGATAAAGCTATGATTATAAGCCTTAATAAGAATTTAAAACGACTTAGAAAGAACACAAAATGAAAAGTACGATAATTTAATTTTATTATAAATCCCATAAAACTAGGAATTAGTTCATTTAATTCTGATAAGATATTTTAGTTAATGAGTTGAAAATTTTCTATAAAAGCAAAAGTTTTAGGATAATGGCAAATGATTAAATTTGAAATAACTAGAGCATTAAGTAGAATGGAGCGAATTAAATAGTGAATAAGGAAAATATGCGAGTAAAAACAACATTTTAGAAAAGTTGATATAAAATAGTTAAAAAATCATACGTAAATATGCTATAGCTTTGTTTTGTTATCATCATTATCAATACAATTTTTTATGATCTAGAAGATCGATCTATTTGATTGTCTACTGATTACGAAAATGAAAGTTTTTAGCGACTAGTGTGTGTGTGTGTGTGTGTGTGTGTGTGTGAGAACAATATATCTCAAACATGAAAAATCGCAAGAAGTTCTCTATTTTTATATTACTACCGCATTTAGGCATGCAGGTTTCGGTACCTTACGTACCAACCAGAATTACGTACTTCCTGGAGGGCTATTTAGCTTTTCATGATTTTCTTCTCCTAGTAATGTTCAATCACTTTTATTTGAAACATTTTTTTTTTTCTTCAGGAACATTGATTTTCCGAGGAGGATCAGTAATGTTAAACTTTCCTTTAAAGAACTACTTTAATAACTTTATAATTCTACGAGCTAAATAACGTTAAGTTTCATTAAAAACATTTCTAGAATTACAAATTTGAAGAAAAGTGGTTAAATGCGTCTTTATGGAACAGATGTTAGAGTTTTCTTTTTTTGGAATTTGATCGAAAACGGCCAATTCTTTTTTCTTTCATTTATTTGAAAATTTATAACTGCTGGTACGCTTGCGTAACCAGCAACAAGTAAATGAGGAGAAATCACCCAGTGGTGACCCTCCACATTAAATCGCTGCGCACTTATAAGATATCTCGAGGCCATTGCCGCCTCTGTCGTCGAGGAGGGTTATCTAGAATGGCTGCTGAGGAAAGTTGCTGAATTAATGGATTGCGATGATGTGCGAGACGGGTGTGAAATTTGCGAGAACGTATTTGGACCAGGTCACTTATAAATGGAATCTGATCAGAATGTATTGTCAGGTTAGAAACGTAAAACGGAGCCTTGGTTATACAACGGAGTATTTTGGATTGTAGGGTTTGGAGGCGGTAGATGTTGGAACGCTTGGTTGAGCCCCATAACTCGAGTCCGTAAGTCAAAATTGGTTTTAATAGGAGATTGTAGATAAGTAATTTGTTATTTAAAGTTAGTTTTGAGCGTCTGTCTAGTAGTCGCTTGAGTAGGCTGTAACGTTTTTTTACTTCGTTTCGTATCAGTCTTATATGTGGGTTCCATGTAAGGCGTTTGTCTATATAGAGTCCTAGATATTTAATTGTATCAACGCATAGTAATGAAATGTGGTTCATATGAACTGGGGGACAAATGGCACGTCTTAGAGTGAAGTTATATTTTTGCTTTTTTGGACGTTAACCTTGATTCTCCATCTGCAAAACCATTTCTCTAGGGATTGCAAATGTTGCTGAAGGTTACATGTGCTTAGGACAGGATCGGGTTGTGGGGAAAGGATGGCTGTGTCTGCGTAGGTAAAGATATGAGTGTTCGGATTGGTTGGAATATCGGCAGTATATATTGTGAAAAGAATGGGAGCAAGGGTACTTCCCTGCGCTACACCAGCTGCTGAAAGGTAATAGGAAGACAAGGAATGCCCAACACTTACACCGAAATATCTGTGTGAGAGGTAAGAATTAAGGATGAGGTAATAGGTATAAGGAAGGATGCTCTTGAGCTTCCAAAGCAGCCCTTGGTGCCATACCCTATCAAATGCTTGCGCAATATCTAAGAAAGCCACAGAACAATACTGTTTTCGCTCAAGAGAGGAAGCGATGACGTCTACAACGCATTGGTGAACGATGGAATGTAGGCTTCTAAATCCGAACTGATGGTTGGGTATCACTTCAGAGTCTTCAAGGAGATTGTGAGAGATTGTGAATTCTCTTGAGGATGAGTCTTTCAAGAATCTTACCCATCAGCGGTAAGAGACTTATCGGACGGTAGGAAGTTAGGAGATGATAAGGTTTGGAGGGTTTGAGTATCATTTTTATTGTCGAGAATTTCCATTCTAGAGGAAAGTAAGTGGTTCGGGGAACTGAATTATATATTATGGTAAGTAATACTATTGCTTTCTTTGGGAGATGGGATAGGATTTTTGATGTAATTAAGTCAAAGCCTGGCGCTTTTTTGGATGGTAGGTGTTTTATGATGTGAGAAACTTCGGAAGGGGTAAACGCCTTGGGAGGAGGAGAGATTTGGAGAGGGATATCTAAGTCTGTCTGTATTTGATGTGTAAAATCAGGACCAAATGCGTCAGGATGGGCTTGGAAGACTGTGGTTAGGTATGGCCAATTCTTTAAACTTGGAATTTCAACTTCACAGATAAAAATATATCATTTATATTTGTATAATCATTCAACTATTCAATGGACCCCCAAAACATGTATTTTCGGTGAATATTCAATTTCGATAATTTGGCACAATCGCAATAATTTCCTGTTAAAAAGAGTAAGATAAAGTAAATATCAGTTATTACTTTGCCATTAATCATTGCAGTCAAAGCCGAGGATAGCTTGTTGCCCCATTAACCTGATATTCTTGATCTCTCGTACGAAATGTAAAGGCTAAATATCAAATAAATTATATTAAATAATTAATGAAATTAATTGTGCTTTAAATTTTAAGAAATACGCTTTTAATACGCTTCATAAAATAAAACCAATTAATTTTTTGCTGCCAATAGCAGAATGAATCGGATATTAAAAAAAAAAAATGTTAATCATATTTATTTGAGAGAGAAAAAAAAAAATTGCTTTGATTAAGAAAATGAAATAAATGCAAAACTAGAATAAATTATTGTTTGATATTTCAAACGGTTAGTGGCGCCATAGATATTTATCATATCTCAGATATTTATTGCATTTAAATAAAAAATAATTATTATATATTGTTCCATTTGGCATTTTATCCGTCATAGCATGCATATTACTTTTATTCCTCGCCGGTTTCGGATTTTCATCCATCTTCAGTATAAATTTATCAAGTTCGTGAGAATTCATTGCAACGCAATGTAACGTACTCTTACATACACTCGACCCCTCTTGGTTTGTTGATTGTATGTATGTGCGGGAGGTTATAAGGTTAGGTTATTATGTGTTATAATGGAGTTGGTGAGATATGAAGACACTGTTATAATATAGCTATAAGTTTACACTAACTGCACTGGACTTGTAATGATTTTATAGAATAAAAGGTAAGAGATATGACACGATATGTTGTATGGTTGAATCTGATAGATAGATATATATATATAATATATATATATATCTCCCTTAGGTAGATTCTCACTGGCTTATAAACAGGTTCTCCCACTCTAGCCTGCTTAAGTCAGAGAGTACCAGAGAGAGTCTGTTTCTCTCTCTTAATTCTCTCTCTTGCCATTACAATGTGCTTGTGTTTAATGACAAAATGGAATTATTATAAATTATGATTAGACATTAGAAAATAGTGTATAATAAATAGCATGTTTTGAAGAATACTTTATAACTAAATTTTAATAGTGGTGTTACGTATGCTCAGTGTTTTTATCAAGTCATTTTTATTAGGGGGGGGATAAGTTATTTTAGGAGAATACTATAGTAATGAGAATAGATAAAGTTTGAAGAAAGGCAATATAAATTTTAAGGATAGTCAAAAGCTTGTAAAAATAATAAATAAATATGAAACCTATGCAAGGTTAATACATGAAAATATGTAGGTAAATTGAAGGCAATAAACGGCAATTTGGAGATGATATTAAAATAAATCAATAGAATA
This sequence comes from Triatoma infestans, assembly GCA_011037195.1. NCBI lineage: Eukaryota > Metazoa > Arthropoda > Insecta > Hemiptera > Reduviidae > Triatoma > Triatoma infestans. The sequence continues at coordinate 24,131 of JAAEAF010014474.1, read as the reverse complement.
TTCCATTTTATTTATTTATATTTATTTTTAAATGATATTAATTGATGTTTAAATTACATTAAGAATATGTTGAAAGAGAGAGAGATGTTCGTGGTGGCATTTTTTAATTAAATTTTTTAATACACATATTGTTAAATATGGGAAAAAAACGTTTTTTTATTTTATTTTGAAGTAAGAATTTCACATACTTATTTGATTTGTTCAGATCTAGAAAGAGTGGAGTAGAGATAAATAATTATCCTCTGTTAAGTTACGTTTTAGAAATCACTAATCTAATGTTTATCACGCGCTGCCCCATAGTATTGAATGTTTTTCTGTCATCAGCTATATAAATTTTAATAAAAGCGTAGGATATAAATTTTAATTGAAGTTAATTATTGATAAATGTTTTTTAACCTTCCTTTTTTTATTTTTTTATTTTTTTTTTATTTTTAAGCTTCTCTTGTTTAATTAGTTTCGATTTTGATTAATAATAGGAAATAGTTTAGTAGTAAACACCAAATAGTATGTTTTAAATAGATTAACTTTTTTGGACAAATATACGAGTTAAAATATTGTCTTTTAATCTCGCATAATAATAAAAAAAAGTGTTTAATTGGCAATATGTTTTATTACTTTATTTTGTTTTAAATCAATTTTTACAAGATTCATAAATTTCTAAGATAAATTTGATGCAAAATCTAAAATAAAATCTAGAATTATGTCTGTTTGTCATTAACAATTTAGACCTAAAAGTAATACAATTGAAATATCTGAGCGTAATTGTATAGTGCTCTGTCAAAACCAACAAAGCTTGTGCAAATTTAAATTTAAACTAACTGAAGACCACCAGCCCGAAGGGGTATCTGTTGCATGCAGTCACTTGGGGAGTAGGGACCCCATGGATTACCACAGCTCAGTACTCCATGCACTTCGTCAGAACAGTACACAATACACTTAAATTACATACACTCTACACATTACAGACAAGGACAAACACAGTACACAACTAGGTCTCCGACCCTAGTTAATTAGCGTAAGCTAAGGGAGAAGGAAGGGATTACCTCAGTGCAGCAGCATATTGCCTTTAGATTTTCTCTTCCTAGGAGCCTCTACAACTCACTGTACTGCACTGATGAGCAGTGTTGTCAGTAGCTAGAGAATACTGGTTGGAGGCCGGCAGTGCACGAGAAGGCTCCGGGGAGCACAATAGATCTTTCAGGTCGCTGTGCGATAATCCCCTACAACAATCTACAACTGCTAGATCACTAAGACCACTTATAAGTGGCTTTCCCAAAAAAATTTTTCAAATAAAAGTGATACGATTTTATCTGTGCGTAAGCATTCCAAGTTTTAAAGCAAATCTGTGCCGTTTACGAGAAAATTCCCTCCCAAAAAACTCTAAAACCTAATCTGTGAAGTCGCAGTTCCGGTTAACTGATTTCTATCATATTTGGAATTCTATCAATGGGTGTGATGAATATTAATATTATATAAAAAATGAACAAAAAAAAATTGATATCCATATGTATTACATCAGTATACGAAATTTAAAGAAAATTGTTGAAACCGTTTTTGAGTTAACCCCGAAAATCTGAAAAAATAAAACTTGTTGTAAAGCCGAGCTTCCGGTTGGTTGATGGATGTTGCCCGAAACCTTCGTATCAATTGCTGTGGCCCAAACGGATTACCAAGTTTGAATTCCTTGCGTCTTTACGTTTTTTATATATTTTGTTCATCCGCTCTCACACACACACTCCAAATATCCACACATACAGATTGATTCGATAAAAACCATTATTTTCGTAGTCAGAGGGCTTTAAAACAAGTATTCTAGTGAAAACTTAATTTCAAAATTTGACAAGATCGCCAATACTTTCTCTTTTCTTGGAGTAAAAGAAAATAAAAAAATACTTGATAACACCGCAAGCGATAACCGAAATGCTAGATTTCTGCCCTATATTCTTGTAATGTTTCTTTCTACCCTTGCATGTGTACTGACATAGCAATGTCAAAGCCTTCACAAAATAAACAAAAGGAAAGAATAATTTATAACTAGTGGCCCCACAGCCGGCTACTGCCTTTTCAATACAAAGGTATCAAAGACAAGATGTAATGGAATCAATTGTCGTGATTCCTGAGGTATGAAGTTAGATGTCTTGAAGAGGGATTTGTTAGGCGGAAGTTAATTTAGAGAGAATTACTAACACTGAAATTATAAAAATAGAATATATTTTAACAATAATTTGAAAGAGCCTAATGGTAACTACAATTAATATGATTTGATAAAAGTAAATAAATAATTTTATGAGTTAAATAACAAATAATTTAAAATGATTATAATAAATAAACTAATATGCACAACTATGAAAATAATTATAAGATAAACCTTGTATAGGGACGCGCTCGGAACTCAAGTATAACTGCTGCTGTAAAATGATACTGATATAATGATGATGATATAATGATCCCCTCTTCCAGTGGAGCGAAGTTTATATTAGTCTTACTCACACACTGTCAAGTGTGTAAGTAAGTTCTCACACTAAGACATCTCTAGTAGCGTGCGACCTTGGTTAGGTCGGCGACCAGTGATTCAGGTCAGTGGCCAGATTTGGTCGCCCATCGGCGACTTTCAAAGACCAGGTGGCTTCTGTTCAATAGACAGGGCTTTATCGGTGCTTGTCTTTGATACCTTTGCATTGAAAAGGCAGCGGCCGGCTGTGGGGCCACTGTTATAAATTATTCTTTGCTTTTGTTATATTTTGTGAAGGCTTTGACATTGCTATGTTATTGCACATGCAGTTCTTTAGTTTCTGCAGCAGTATGTATATCTTTAAATAGTGTCCATAACTTTTACTTTTATTTTCATAGTTAATAATCTTTCAGCTGCTGCTGCCTGGGGGGGGGGCACTTCTGTAATACTACGGCTGCACTTTCTCACGACACTACCATCAATGTAGATAATTATGCATATAATGGTGCATTTATTTCGAATTGTTCCATAAAAATGATGAAATCTGTTGTCCAACACTATCCATAAGTGGAAAAAATAAATTTTATGATATTATTTTCTTTGTATCTTTTATCTTTGTACTGCCGAACTATTTCTATAAAACTCACAAACACATTTTTCTAATTTTTGGCCTTCTTCTTCCCTTTGTATTTTGCATGCTTCTTACATAAATATTTCTTAAGTTTGTACTCCTTTCACTATTGAATTCAAGCGAAATTCCGTCCGGTTCCCATCATGTTCTGCTAACCCTTCGTATTATTTCTTAATTTCAGCCTTGTTCTTTGCTCCCTTTATCATTTGGTTCAAAGTTTATTTCTTGCAGTTTGTCATTTAACCTCGTTAATACCTCGTTTATTGAATGAGATCTTTGAGCCTGCAAACAATTATACTTATATCTACACCCGCAGTTGTGATTACGACACTTGTAGACCGCACCACAAAATTAAGTTCCTTAAATGGATCCCCTTAGCTGACAAAATTGAAAAAACAAAACTTGTTGTAAAGTCGGGCTTCCGGTTGGTTGATGGATGTTGCCCGAAACCTTCGTATCAATTGCTGTGGCCCAAACGGATTACCAAGTTTGAATTCCTTGCGTCTTTACGTTTTTGATATATTTTGTCCATCCGCTTTGCAAGGAACGGGTATGAAATTACAATTATTACATATAAGAAAATTTAAATATTTTGGATTATTAATGGGTGCCCGAAAGCGCGGATCTAAACTAATATGGCTCCAATAGGCTCACAAAATAGGAAAAAAAAGAAAGGGAATAAATGTTACTCCATATAAGGCTCCACACTAGCTATCTACCGTCTGACTGTAATTCTTAGATATTTCTAATCTCCAACTCTCCCAAGCCATTCCCTTGAGATTGTTGACCTCCCAAATATGCGGCGGACCCTAGTAACGGCGAAATGGGGGATATTATTCTAGATAGTGATACACTTCCTATTTTGTGTAAATGACTGATCCTATACAGGGAGAGGCGAATTTAGATTTTGTAATAATTATTTTATGAAATTTAATATAAACAATATAATTTATAAAATAGATCCTACAAAAACATGCGTGATGTGTAATTTTAACGAGAAAGAAGATCTCACGCATATTGTATTAAATTGTTCTTTGTAAAATAATATAAGATCTATAATGAACATAAATAGTAATGATTCACCTCAACAAATTGTATTTAACCTTGAAAATAATCAATCTAAAACAAATATATTTAAATTATATAAATATTTTTCTACCATTTTAAAAGCTCGTTCTGCCATATTAAATGATTAAATGATAAAAAAAAAAATTAAAAATATGAAAGAATCGTCGATAAAAACGAAAAAAGAGATATTTTATTTTTGTTTACATTTGTATTACTTATATGAAGAGTATTTCTTTTTATTTTTGTTTTTGTTCTTATTGTATTTATTTATTTACTAGTTTATTATGAATACTGTACCAAAAACTCAGATGTAACAAGTATGCTTTATACAATAAAGTTTATCTATCTATCTATCCTATACTGGGACCGAAAATATTTAAAGTCTCCCTGAGTTATACCTTTTAGCCTAGAGACACCCCTCTGTGCCCGGTAGTGTTTCTCCAATTCCCTAGTCCTCCATTGTTTGACTTCCTTTCCACAAAATTGTTTGGTCACCATTGTTGGATGTAGTAGCAAGAGAGAATTACATCAGCAAGAGAGAGCAGACAGACGAGAGAATTAAGAGAGAGAAGACAGACCCTCTCTGGTACTCTCTGACTTAAGCAGGCCAGAGTGGGGAGAACCTGTATATAAGCGAGTGAGAGATCCAGACATCTATCTATCAGATTCAACCATATACATCGCATCGTGTTATATCTCTACTCCCACCTTTTATTCTATAAAATCATTACAAGTCCAGTGCAGTTTGTGTAAACTTATAGCTATATTATAACAGTGTCTTCATATCTCGTTTAATGAATCAAACCAAATTTCTCTTCTCATCAACTCCATTATATTGGATAAGAGCCATTATTGAACAAAACAATATCGTTTTAAAAATAAATAAACAGCAGCACAAATAATTGTACACTTAAAAAAACCCACTGCACTACTAGAATCCTAAGAAATCATAAATTCACTCTTCTAAACACGTTGGAATAGACTGAATGACTGACACACAATATGTTTTGCTGATTGCAATAATTATGACCTAGTTAAGGACCCCTTTCTTATAATAGAACAGTCTTAAAAAGAAACCTAGGTATAGTAGTTTAATATAATAAACGAAGTTACGTAATATTATTCACATTATATTGAAAAAAAAAAAAAATTATAAACACAAGAAACATGGTTATTTTCATATTATTCTGATAAATAAATAAAATAATTCAATAAAATATCTAAGCTAAATATTTAAGTAGAAAACGCAGCAAAAAGTCACGCACGTTGCTTTAATGCACTGCATACATACTCATATTTCACAAACGTACACAACTTACTACTTATTTATATTATTCTTATATTTTTTATTTTATTTAACTTGACCTATATAATCTATATTATTAATATGATGTTCTTTTTTTTTTTTTCATTTGTTTAAAATAATTAATAGCTACGCTATTAATATTATTAAATAAGTAAGTAGAAAAAACTAATTTAGCGAAAGAAATAAAAAACAAATTTGCTTGCACATCATAATGGAAGTATGATTATGTAAATATATTCTTCAGAATTGTTTTTGAGTTCTCTTTAAAAAATATCATTTTTGAATTCAGGAGGCCACAAAAAGTTTATGATAGATGTAAACTTTGAAAATCTGGTCAATTCCCATTAATGTAGAAAAAAAAAATGGAAAAAAAATAAAAAAATCAATCTCATGGTGTTACTAGGCAAGCGATGCTGAAAGAAACCTTAGGCATATGTAGCAAACCTTAATAGGTTTGAATTTTCAGCAGTTTATTTTTGACCTAATTTTTACAAAACCTACATAGAGGCAAGAGAATAATATGATAAAGCATAACAAAACAAAATAAAGTGAACGTGCCATGTAAATAACAAAATTCGTTTTTTGTTTTTTAATTTTTTTAAAGTTAGCGATGCAGAAAGATAAACTAATTTCAGACAAGTGTAAAATAATGTAAGAGACAAAGAACCCCACCCTTCACACAGATTTATTTATGTAACTAACACAAGTTAAGGGCAGATTTAAATGAATTAATAATTTCTGTGTTTTCACCTTGAAACATTCGTAAATAAAAAAATAAATAAAAATACTAAAGTATTTTCCAATAGCAAGTTTATTCCCCCACTTCTCGGTGGGTTTAAGCTGTTCTCGCAGAAAAAGAGTATTTCAATTAAATCCATCCGGAAGCCTCTTATCTATATCTCTCTGCATCAACTGTTTGTTTAGCCTGAAAAAGTTAAAATAAAGTTTTCTCCCGTTTTCTCTAATATAACAAGCAAAGTTAACAAGTTATCATCTTCATTTAATCTTTATTTATTTAATGTAATTAATTTTTTTTTTATAACATTTTTATAATATTGAATATTGTAAAAGTTATCATACTAGATGTAACGCATTTTTTTCTTTTTCAAACTAAGGCGCGTCAACATCCGCGTCCAGTGCCTTCTTAGTGCTCTTGCCTGCAGATCACACTTTAGGAACAGCAGTGCTGAATTCGAACCCAGTATCTCCGCTTTCCAAGGCTATTAGTGCTAACGCTAAGCAAGCTCTAAATAAATATATACCTAACTAATGATTAATTTCAACTCTTGTTAATTTGTAATATCTACTAATCCCACATTTAGATTTTTTAATAATGAGTCCAATTAAAGAATAGCACAATAAAAAACTGTTTTGATTGACTGATTTCAAATTGCTAAACTTTTATAAAATCATAATTTGGCAACATATTTATTTGTTTTTTAATACATTTCATTTGTACCTCGCGAAAATTTATTTATATTCAATTGAAATCAAAATATATCAAGTAGAATTGTCTTGATACTGATTAAACCAAATACAGCATTATTCTATAATTATTCTATTATATTTATAGAATTAGTAATTTATAATTTTATAGAATTTAATTAGAATTATATTAGATAATTTTATAGAATTTATAATTTAATAATATTGTAACGCAGCCAATGATGCCATCTAGGAGAGGAAGTAGGAACCTCAAGTTCTCTTAGTAGTCGCTAGGAAGCGCTGGCGACGCGCTCTAGTTCTTTCCGGAAGGATTGAGAAGATTCAAGAAGATTCTCCACTGGTATAAATAGTGGGACCGCAGAGAGTTTTGCCGAGTTTCCAGTAACAAACGAAGTGTACATTTGTGGAAAGTGTATAAAAAGTGAACAAAGTGAACTTTTGTGTTTAAACTGTGAAGTAATTAAGTGTTGTATTTTGTAATTTATTGTGTATAACAATAATTGGTGTTTTCTTTATTGAAGTTTAGGGTATTTTATCTATACGAACCCATTTAAAACTAGTTGCAGGGAAAACAGTTTAGAGGGAAAAACGTTATAATATTTATAGATTATTTTTTTTATTGACTGTGGAGAGGGAGCGAGCTTATGGTATCCAAACCTCTTCTGAGCCATATAGCTACCCCAAAGATCTGAACCTTTTCAGTGCTCTGCCAGCCTCCAGACAATGTTTCTCGTTACAGAAACACTGTCCATCACCGGCCAGTGAGGTGTAAGAAGCTCCTAGGAAGAAAAAATCTAAGGGTTGCAGCTGGATTCGAACCCTGGACTGCCGCGTTGCTAGTCCAGCTCGCTACCACTGAGCTAATCCCTTCCCTATTATTGTAGTTTTAGTTTATATTATAAAGAAGTTTTAAATTTTAAAATAGTAATATTTTTAATTTTGAAACCCTTATTACTTTAAGTGAAATTAAAAGGAAAATAAATCTAAAGTTATAAAGAAAAAAAAAGAAAGATCAAGAGTAAATAATGGTCCAGGTCAGTTTGGCCAGTGGCTATCTGAGGCTAACGTAAGGGGGCGGGATGCTAAACTATGTCTCCTGAGGGACTACTTAGTTTCACTACGTAGAAATAGAAATTCAACCAGTTAACTACATATTAATCCTACATCTGTAACTGTCTTAATATAATTAATTTCAGTTTGTATTCAGTTTTAATAGTTACTTTTATACTTTTAATAGTTACTCGTACTACAATATTTTTTCGCCTTAATACGTAAAAATAAAAATGTCAAGCATTTTCTTACAGAAAAAAAATTTGTTTAGACCTGAACTTTGCTATATTTTGATAGACTTCCATGATGTAACGGGATCCCAATCACTAAAGATTCATAGGATCCGAAGTACGAAGAATCAAGCTAGTTACTCGCTACTTAGGCCATACTAGGGTGGAGATTCTATTTATACAAGTCGAGCTAGCCCTACAGTGAGTTTACGACCAGTTTACAACCAGTCAGCAACCTATCTACTATCTTCTACTTCCTATTTAGCCAGTCTGTCTCTTTATATATATCTTTTGCTAGCTAACTTCTATATACTTGTAAAGTCCTTGCAGTTTATAAGTTTTTTTTCATTATACAGTGTAGCAGCATTTATTCTACTTTATTTCTGTAAAAATCTCTTCTCTCTAATTCTCTCTCCTTCTCACATCCATAGAGGAATGGTGGTAGCGATTTTAGAGAAATAAACTAAAATATATGTTGAACACTGTATAATGAAAGAACGCACAAACTGCAAGGACTTTACCAAGGTAGCGAGAGATATATAAAGAGACAACCTGACTGAATGAATGATGAGAAGGTAGTAGAAGATTGCTGACTGGTTGTAAACTGGTCATAAACTTGCTGTAGGGCTAGCTCGGCTGTATATATATACAGGGTGTCCCAAGGTATATGGATAACGACTTTTTCTCGGAAACTAAGATAGCTAGAAAAAAACTGAAAAATACGTATCCTCGTAGTTTTTTATTAGAAAACTAAATTTAATTTGCAAATTTGTTTTGGTGCTTCCAGAAGCGAAATACAGGCACCCAACTTCATTTTTTCAAATGGGAGGTGTGGTTTTTATTTAAGAAATAGTTATTTTTTGTGAGGAAAAGTTAGTTGAACGGGCTTTTTTCTGTGAGCGATATTTTACAAGATGTATTTCTTTGGTCGTAAAGTACAATTGGCAGGAAAAAGCATGTGTATGCATCTCTAATGGTGGGGGCCAGTTCGAGCAAGATCTGTAATTAATTAGGAATACAATTTATAATAAAATAGTACTTTTCTTCTTATTCAATCAAAAAAACCGTTATAATATCATTTTGAAATTTCTTATAAGAATCAATTCATAATGTAAAATTTCATTCATAACCTGTAAAATATCGCTCAAAGAAAAAAAAACCGTTCAAGTAAATTTTTCTTACAAAAAATAGAGGAATCTATTTCTTAAATAAAAACCACACCTCCCCATTTGAAAAAATGAAGTTGGTGCCTGTATCTCGGTTCTGGAAGCACCAAAACAAATTTGCAAATTAAATTTAGTTTTCTAACAAAAAAAAACTACGGAGACACGTATTTTTTTAGTTTTTTTTTTCTAGCTATCTTAGTTTCCGTGACCTAGTCCCTAGTCTCTAGCCTAAGTAGCGAGTAACTAGGTTGATTCTTCATTCTTCGGATCCTATAGAATCTTTAGTTATTCCCATCCCATTAAATTATGCAAGCTAAAAAAAAAAATCAAAAACAAATTAAACTGTTTAATATAAAAATATAAATTATTTAAATAAAGTTATAAATGCATAAAAAAATTTGCCCTTTTGACCTTTTAATGGTTGTTAATGACAAATTTTATATGTGTGTGTGTATGTATATATAAATGTTAATATATAGAGAGCGAGAGAGAGAGAGAGAGTGAGACAGACAGACAGACAAAGATTCCCCATCTAAAAGAAGATTTAATTAAAATGCTAATGGCTACTCTATTATTATTAACGAGAAAAATATTTCCATCTTCTCAAAACAATTTTCCTTCAACAATTTCACTTGTATTTATTTTCTAAAATTTTTGCCATAAACATTCTTGTTAGTAAATATTATTGTCAATATTTTTATTGCCGATAAATTTATTATTAATAATTTTTCTTCAGATTTAATATTTGTGTCGTCAATATTGATAGAGAGAGAGAGAGAGATTTACCTCTGTAATCTGATTATGATAAATAATATTTTTTTTACACCCTCTTATGTAAATTTAAATAATGATTGTTATTTCTTAGAACTACACTTTTTATTTTATTTTTTTGATGATGTCTTTTTTAAAAAGTTCTTTATTTAATTTTAATCTTATTAAGGATATTTTATTTCAAAAAAAAAAAAAAAATGTAACTTTTAATAAAAGTGTAACCAAAGAAAATAATGAATTCCTACTCATATTACATTAAGTAATAATATTATTAAGAAGAATTATTTAAAAAAAGAAGTTCTGCATAGGAACAGTCACACGTTTTTCTGTTAAAAGAATTCTGTAAATTTTAATGGAAGTTATTTTTTAAGTTTAATTGAACCTCATATTATATAAAAATGTAATTAATGAGGCGTACCTACTAAATGTTAATTTTTAGGGCACAAAGGTATTATGTTTATAATAGGCAATTGAAATTGTTATTGGTGAAGTTGTGTGTTTGTGTGCTGGTAGCTTGTGGCGTGAGCGGTTTAGTAAAAGGGCTTGTAAGTATTATATATGTTTAAGAGAGTGAAGTATCAGAAATAAGAAAGTAGTCACCACTACTAACAATAAATATATTCTATTGAAATAATAACTACAAGTTATTTGCAATGAAATTATAAATTTATTAATATGCACTGATGCTAAGAGAATGAAAAACAAGTGTTCTGCTTCGGTGTCTACAACAAACTGTATGTGTTTAGTAAAAAACAGGAAATAAAATAAAACAATAAAAGAAAATTAAAACGTGAGTGAGGGGGGCGCCTTTTGTAGGCTTTCCAGTCCCTCTGGTGGGCTCTATTTAATAAAAAGAAATGATATAAAGTAAAAAAAGAAAAAAAATAGCAGAAAATATTAAGTGGACTGTATATGTTGAATAGATTGAATTAAAGAATAAAGAGTGAGCCAATGGTCTCATATAACATGAACAAAATGAATATTAAATTAAATGCAAAATAAGTAGCAAAAAATATTTATTATATTCAACAAGCTAAAAGGAATGGCGCTTACTATAAACGCAGAAACCTTAAAGTTAGTGTGGTTCGACTGAAGTCCTTTAGCCCATATTGGAGGTTCAAGGAAATGGGAAACAGGAAAGGAAACAAACCCCATATGCCTGTGACTCCAAATTCGTCATCCACACAGTACGGCTGATGAATATAGACCAAGTATTTAAACGGGCTCCTGGAAACTGCAAGGCCGGAGAAGCAACCGGAAGTAGACCATGTGCTTGTACAATCAACCTTAGCAGGCCGGGAGAATCCGGAGACACTCACTCGACAAGATACCAACTTATTAACACTAACCCCGAGGAAAACCAGAAGTGGCAACACCTGGGTTTTCACGAAAAGGAAAGCGAAAGTGATCTAACCTGTATAAATAAAAGGTGCTGTCTACTGCATATATTGCTCGTACGAGTGTAAAATAGTGACTCACTTATTAACGCTAATTCCCCGAGGAAAACCAGAAGTGAACAACACGTGGGTTTTCACGAAAGGAAAGCGCAAGTCTAAATTGAGTAGACAAATTACGTTGCACACGTACACCTTGCTTGTCTGAGCTTTAGTTAGTGACTGACTGGAGAGGGCAATTAAAGGGACTACCCCTTCTCTACAATTAGGACACAGCCTATAGATTTATAAGTTATTATATTTTGACGGCGGCTAATCTGAATTCGGATAAGTACCAAAAAATATTCGGATATGCATAATAGATCATTTGTTTATCTAGAATAAATGTTAATCTCTATCACTGGGACTGAGTTTAAGAGAGCGATTCCTGAAGCAAGTGTTCTGGCTTTGAAAGCAGAATGCAGATTGTATTTGAAGGAATGTCTTTTAATTGTTATTTCAAACCTTCCCCTGTGAGAAGAAGGAGTACACAATGCTATCAAGTTCATGAACTCTAAAAGACAATAGTGGTCTTCTACCTGAAATGTCCTTTTGCAAGGGAATTGTCACGTATTCTTCATAATTTTGATTTTTTTCAAATTAAATATTAATTTAAAAAGATTTAATTCAAATTAAATATATGTTCTTGCATCCATCATACAATCTAGGTAATCTTTATGTATTGAAAAGGCTTACTCCAGCCTTTGCTCTTACAATGGGAGAAACATCCGAATAGAGCAGTAGAAATCCATCATGTATGATCTCACAGCCTTGGCCCTTTTTCTTTGTCTCTGCTAGGGCCATCATCGTTACATTCACTTTCTTCATTTCTTCCATAAGCTCCAGTTCCTTACCTATAAGCCTCTCACATTCCAGGTTCCATACTTCGAAGTTCCATGTCCTCGCCAAGTCATAGCCACTTTTTCCGATGTCGGTTCTTTTCATTTGCTTTCTTTTAACCATATGTGATATATCTAAAGCCTGTCAGAGCAAAACTAAGGAATTTTGCTTGGTATATTGGAATATGCGGCCAGTGACTTTCTCTTCTCTGATGTATGCTGATGATTTAGTATTCATAGCGAACTCTGAAGAAAAGCTCCAATATAATGTTAATGTATGGACGGAAGAGCTTCCAAAGAAGGGCATGGAGATCAATTTGGAAAAGAGCAAGACTATGGTAATAAGCAGAACGGAGAAGAAACATAGTATAAATGTTGAAAATAGTCAGCTGGATCAAGTCAACATACGTATATAAGTGCCTAGATGTCATTATGAGTTCTGACGGAAGAATTAAGGATGAATTAAACTCAAGATTTGCAGGTTCCAGGAGACTGTTCCACGTAATCAATAAAAACTTTTTTTGGCCAAAAAAGAAGTGTCTAAAAAGGATTAAGTTAACAGTTTACCGAACAATATTTCACTTATGTTTTGACATATGGATGCGAATCATGGTCCCTCACAAAAAAGAGTTTGAGCCGCATACAGGTATCTTAGGCGAACGGAGGACAAAACAAGAAGTGATCGCGTGAGAAACACCACCATCAGGAGGAATTTGGAATGATATCCCCTAATATCACATGTCAAAAAAGTGCAGTTGAGATGGTTCGGACACCTGTCTAGAATGGACAGAGGAGAAAGGCATCCAAAAAGAGCATTAGAGGCTAGGTGCATGGGAAAAAGACCGCGAGGAAGGAGACGCGTAACATGGGAGGATTACCTCTCCAACATTTTCAGGGATCTAAACCTGTCATTGACTAAGGCCAAGACAATGGCAGTAGATAGAGAAAGGTGGCGTCTCTTTTGCAGATCCTCTACACTGTGAGGTAGAAGAGAAATCCGAATAAGTAAGTATGTAGGTACTATAGTGGATGTGAAAAGGAGAGAGAATGTGTTTTAGAGAAATAAACTAGATGATATGTTGAACAGTGTATAATGAAAGGACTTTAGATAGCAGGAGAAATATAAAGATACAGACTGACTGAGTAATAAGAAGGTAGTAGAATGTAGTTGCTGACTGGTTGTAAACTGGTCGTAAATTGTCCTGAACTGTACTGCTGTCACTCTAATTGTATGAATCCAACTGCCCGTTCTTAGTTTGGCCTAGTTGGAGGATAACAAAACTTTTGATTCGTTTAATGACTCTCTTCTCCGCTTTACGGAACCTTGTGAATCTTTAATGATTCGGAACTCAGAAACCTTTTCCGTAAAATCGCACTTCCGGAAAAGCGGATTTCCTTCAAATTTAGAATTCTTAAAATGCATTGAGTTTTACTAAATTTAGATGGTAAAACCATAGATTGTACTGAAGTGGCACTTTAGAGTGAAGCTTAAAGTTTTGCATTCTCTATTATAAGCTTAATTTTTTTTTTTTAATTAATTTATTTATTACCTTTCGAAAAATATAATTGAATAGAAGCAGAAATTTGTGGTGGCCTATATATTATATATATATATTTTTTTTTTTATTAACCACTCCCAGTTATGATGATTGACTGGGATTTTATATTTTAATTTTGAAAGAAACCGCTAACAACAACTGGGTCATAGATAAAAATTTTTAGGCCGTTAAATAAGATTTAATTTTTAATTTATTTAAAGTTGTCTACTGTAAATGAATAGTAATTATTGCTATGCTAGCCGGAAGAATGAGTCGTAACTTTTCAACAGTTACTTGTCTTCATTTTAATATCTCTGGGTAATAAATTTTCTCTCCTTTAAATTAATTAATCTCAACCACTTTTCTTTAACTTAGTTTGTTTGCGGAATAAAATAATTCTGTCTCCTGAAATCATAATCTTCTAATCAATGTATATGTATTTATGTTCAAAAGTAAATATTAAAAAAAAATTATATTTAATTAATTTAATTAATTCAGTTTTAACTTTTTAATTTTTGAGTCAATTAATGAATCAACAGGAGTTGTTTTCAATAATAATAATAATAATGGAGTTTGTGAATCTCTTTCTGAACAAATATTGTTTTAAAAGTTTCCCTCCCCCAACATTTCAATCAAGCAATGTTTTTAATTTAATGATGAAAGCTCTATATTCTATAAAAAAAAAAAACTTTTTTTTTCTCCATGCCAACATTTTCCAGTTTAATAAAAATTCAAGTTATTTTCATTTTATGTAGAGTTACATTTTTCAATGCAAACATTTAATATGTGCTAGTTTTTAGGATTTTTTTTTTTTTTAAATTTCTATATTTCTGACTGTACGAAAAAAAATAATGGCGAAACCTTTGCAGTTCAGTATTAAAAGAAATCATATTTTTAGTAGGAATTCTTAGTTTATTGGGATGATTCTAAATATAATTTCTACTTATAGCTGTTGCAAAAGCGAGCATCACGAGCTAAATTTAATGCTCTCTGCACTTTCAGTCGATCTTTTCAAAGCTCAATTCCCACGAAGGCGTCAAATATTGTTCGCCCAGTAATCGTGATTAAAATGGACAACTAAACTATTTACAGCAAACCCTGGGTGATGGATAAATGTGTGAAAGTAAGCGATAAATCCTAATCGTAGAAAAGTCATTCACAGGTAATATCATCTGGTCTTCAGGCCTGGAATTCTTTAAATTTAAAATTACTCTTTTTATCTATTTGACAAGTGAGATTTATGAGTGGAAGAGAAAGTGTGAAGGCATGGGAATAAAGATTGGGGACAAAATGTTTTATATACCTCTTACAGTTTGCTGATGATCAGCTGGTAATAGCTTTCGATGAAGAAGATGTTGAGTATATGTTGGAGGAAGCTGTTAGAATTGTACGTATTCTGCATGGGGTTTGGAAATTAGCAAACAGAAAACGGTATTCAACGCATCTACAACTTCAGTCTCCATTAGTGACCGGGTATTTACCTCGGAGTGATGAATTTAAATACTTGGGATTTTTTATTGATGAAAAAGGCACACTTTGACGGGGATATCACCCCATAAAATAGCCCAAGGAAAAAATTTAATTAGCATTATTTAACTTCATGCTGTGGAATAAAAGTGTGCATATGAAGACAAAAAAAAAAGAATATTTGACGCTTTCTTCGTGGGCGCTTATTATTATTATTATTATTATTATTTTTTGTCTGTGGGGAGGGAAACCCACGCTATCCAAAGCCTCACTGGGCCCATGTAGCTACCCCAAGAAAAACAACAACAAGCCGGGTCTACAACAAAAAAACCAGACCCGGATCTAATCCATCTAAGATTCACCGCAGTCCGAATAAATCGGAGAATAACCTTAAGCGGAAGTAGCCTAAGCTCTTCCACAGACATCCTATTCCGACCAAAGGTCCTGAACCTAATTTCCTCACAACCCAAGCAATCAGTCATAAGTGAATGGGTGTTTCTTCTTCTGTCTCACAGACTCTACAAAATCGATCCGGCATGAGCCCCATTATGTAGAGATGTCTCCTTAAACCACAATGTCCAGTAAGAGATCCAACCAGATGCCTGAGAAAGCTCCGTGAAAAACACAGCAACGTCTCACTACTGGCCTTGTCCGGACCCCTGATGAGCATTTTAGACTGCCATCCATTTTAGACTCAACCAACAGTGTTTATCCATAAGGATGAATGCTATGAAGCTGTACATGACTGGAAGCCTGACAAACTAGCGTGCTAGATGACACGCCAACAGCAGGCTCGGGACCAATGAAAGGAAGAGAGGCACCTAATTTGGCAAACCTATCACCTCCTCATTCCCAAAAATTCCCATGTGACCTGGCACCCAGACTAGAAGCACATCCTTCAGAGAAGGAAGCTCTTGCAGTCTTTAAGGACATTCTAACACCAACCTGGAAGTGAAGACACATGAACTCAGCGCCTTCAACATAGCCTGGCTGCCCGAGCAGATACAAACACCTTTTAAGTTAGGAGTTAGTCGTGGGCGCTACTCTATACGGGGCCAAAGCTTGGGTCGTTAGGAAAAAAGAGGAGAGGAGATTGTTGGCTTTGAAGATGGACTTCTGGAAAAGAAGCTGTGGCATTTCTAGGATTCAGCATATTATATCCAACTCTGTGATCTGAGAGCGGGTTAATATACAGCATAATATCCTGTAAAAAAAATTGATCAGAAGAGAATGATGTAGTTCAAGCACCTAATGAGAATAGATGACGTCTGGTGGCTCGAAAAGGATTTTTTTTATATACTCCAGAGGAGAGAAAAAAAAAGAGGCCGATCAAGGAAAAGATGTGGAGGAGGGAATGACGGTTTGGAGGCCTACAGTACGGTGACTGGGAAGGCAGAGATTTTTGGCTGGAAAATGTCTTGGGTCATATGATATTTATTGTTAAGCCTAAAAAGAGAGAAAAAAAATCTATTTGACGCCATTACCAAATATCACTGTTGCTGTATATTTAGAAATAACTCAGATGGAAGACTGAATTCAGGTGGAAGTCACTCAGATTTGGGATAGGTTTCTGGACCTTTACAATTGACATACTGACATAAAACTTGACACAAATTTTGATATGGAGCTAAAATTAAATTACTAAAAATTATTATTATTTATTATTAAGGTTTTCCTTTAAATCAAAATAATTTAAATGAGGTTGTTTGCATAAAAATGACTAATTAAAGCAAACCATACTAATATAGGCTGACTGTGCTATACTCTACAGCTGTTATGAAGTGCCTTCAGACGTGACAAATAATGGGACCGCAAAAAAAAAAAAAAGGTGGTCACGTCTAAAACAGGCCTTGCTTAAACATTATATAAATCGTAAATATGCATAGTATAATAACTGGTTATTAATGAAGATGTTTTTATCATTTTTTTTCTTTTTCTTTCAACATTTTAATTATTGAAATTTGAATACTATAAAACCAAAACAAAAAAAAACAAGCTACGTGCAGTATAGTGAGCTGTTTGGAATTTTTAATTTTTTAAGATATTTTGTTAAAAACAAAAAAAGAGTAATAAAAAATCATATACAAAAGCCAAACGCTAAAATATTTTTTTTTTCGATCTTTTTTTTGATCTTGATGAAGACTCAATTTCAAATCTTTGATTGGATTTCAATAATTCCTCTGGCAGCAAAAAACAATCTGGTGTGAAACAGACAACTTTCTCTTACTCAAGTTCTCAAAATTATAATTGACAAATTTTATAGTTTATGTACCAAATTTAATGAAATTCGTCGAAAACTGTTCAATAAAAGCGCACTTCCGGTTTACTAATTTACTTAAAAACTCGGAATTTGGCCCATTTATTTATTTCTAATTAATTTTGTTTGGATGATAGAATTTTATAATCAAACTATGATAGCACTTTAGAGAAAAACATAACCCCATCCATCCCTCCCCCAAAAGTGCCCTTAAATGAATTTTTCCAGAGAAATGTTTTTAAAAATAAAAGTTGTAGATCGTTGTATGTGTAGTTTATCTAGGGAAGTTTCAAGAAAATCGTCGAAGCAATTTTAGAGAAAAATCGGGAAAAAGTGAAAAAATTATTTAGTAAAGTGATAAAATAAACGCACTTCCGATTTTTTTTTTTCAAATTCGGAATTTCAATAACATATTTAATTCTAATTAACATTATTTAGATGGCAGAATTTTATAGTAAACTGAAATTAGCACTTTAGATGAAAACCTAACCCCACTCTTCCCCCAATAGTGCCTTTAAATGAATTCTCCCGGAGAAATGTTTCGAATAAAAGTTGTAGCTCTTTGTAAACATAGTTGATATACCAAGTTTGAAGAAAATCGTTGGAGCCATTTTTGAGAAAATCGCAAAAAAGTAAAAAAAAAAACAAAAAAAAACTTGTAAAGTGTAACTTCTGGTTGAGGAATTTTGACAGATAGCCTACTGTCAGATCCCATGGTGATACCTAAACGGAATATCAAGTTTCAACATTCTAGGGTTTGTTTGTTTTTGGACTATGCTGTTCACTTACATACATACACGCACGCACGCACATACCATTTGCTAAAAACCATTTTTCTGGACTCAGGGGATCAAAAAAAAAACCCGGATATTTCCGGTGAAAACTCGATTTCGAAAATTTGACACGATTACAATACTTCCTCTTACTAGGAGTAAGTGAAAGTAAAAAATTATTTGCTCTAAATGCCAACAATTATTGTCTATTTATTTATTTAAATCTTATAGATTGTCTTCTTCGCTAAAAAACGGTTTTATAATCTCAACGCGATCTTAATATAGCTGAATCTAGAAAAAAATAATTTTAGTTATATTTGAATGTTAACAGTTAAATAAGTATTTTCAAGAACTTATCATGGACCGCGTTTGTTAATTAAAGTACTTTCAGTTAACTAAAACCAAAGAGTTCTTAAAGGATTTTGTAATTTAAAGAATGTCTTATATACTAGAGAGAGAGTGAAAGAAAGAAAGATTGACCCACCCAAGCGAAAATCCTAATTCCATTGTGAAATTAAATATTAAAAGGGAAAAGCTTAAATTAGAATCCTATTTTCAGAAAGAAAGGATATCCATAGCAAATCCTCAGTAAAATTAAATTATTCCATTTCACTTATATATATATATATATAAAAGGAAGCGAGTAGTATACTAACTACAATAAAGTTTTAAAAATGTCACGCCGTATTTATCTTGGCCAAGCAGCAAGCACCAGCAGACATTATTAGGGAGCTCTGGCCCAATAAGGGGATCTCTTATTCCCAGCACTCGCTTTTAAATTAATTACCGTCCTTTTTAATATATTGAATAAAAACAAATTAAGTATTTTTTATTTTAGATGAAATTTACTAGAACAGAAAGAATGTTTTGTTTATTTACAAAAACAAATACGAATACAAATAAAAATACAGAAATATACAGTTTTAGAGACATGGATTTAATCCATCTGATAGGCCCTGCAATCTAATAATCCTTGGTAAACAAAACCAAAATTTAATCCAGATACTACATATAGAATAGAATAAACAATTATTGAATTAAACAAAAATAAAACTAAATTAAATAAACTTACTTGAAACCTGAACAAACAAAATAATTTACTATGAAAATTATACTATATAAGTATTTATATTGAAACTTTATAAATTAAATATATTATTTAAAGTTAATTGATTTAAAAGAAACCTTTTAAAACTTAAAGCTACTTTACGAATATAATATAATTTTTCCAACTGGAATTATTTTTATAATACAATTAACTTATTCCTTGACAAATACGTTTTTCTAAGATATCTAAATCCAAATTTTAAATTCTATTAGTTAGCACCAGATGTAAACACCCCATAAAATTTAGATGCATATCATTTCTGAAGTAGATTGCAGTACTGGAACCACGTGTAGCTTCTTCATTCCTTCAAGGTTTTACAATATGATAACATATTTATAATTTTTACTTTACTCCTAGTAGTCCTCACGCGTTGGTCAAGTGGCTAAAGCACTCGCCTTTCGTGCGAGAATTCAGGGTTCGATTCCCGTGAGGGTAAAGTCGGTTTTACCCAGCCTCGTGATGAAAAGTGGGAAGCTACAGTTTGTAGCGCCCTAGGTAGCGAAGGCCGGAACTAAACGGCGTGGGAACTGCTCGTGCTTACAACACGCCTCACTATTCAAATCGCCGTCTGGCAAGCCTTGGCCCTTCATGGGGTGTTGCGCCATAGGTTTATTTATTTTTATTTCTTTATTTTTTTTTTACTCCTAGTAAGCGGAATTATTGTAATGGTGTCAAATTTTCTGTCTTTGTGTGTATATTCATTTGTGCGGGACAGTATATCTCAAAAACAAAAAATCGCATAATAATAATAATAATAATAATAATAATAATAATAATAATAATGATAATAATAATAATAATAATAATAAACTTTATTTGAAGAATTACAATAATCAGGAAGGATGAATACATGCTATTTACGGCTTGAAATTGTTTCCGTCAGCCGGAAAAAGAGGTTTTTTTTAACATTTTATCAAAAATATGATTCCAGCTTTATAATAAAAGAGTTTTCTTTCTTTAATATAATATGTGAGAGAAAAAAGAAAAATACAAACTGTAGATAAAGTAAATATAAAGCAAATATATAAATAAAGTAAAGGATAAAATAAAGTGAAAGATATAGCAAATATATAAAACAAGACACTGGAAAAGTAAATATTCTGAAACATTAACGTACTATACAATATTAAAATTAATAGGGAAGGGAATAGCTAAGTGGTTAGCGTATTGGACTCCCACGCGGAGGACCCGGGTTCGAATCCAGCTGTGCTACCCTTAGATTTTTTCTTTCTAGGAGCCTCTACAGCCACTGCCCGATGATAGACAGTGTTGTCTGTGTGAGAGAACACTGTCCGGAGGCCGGCAGTGCACTGAGAAGGCTCCGAGCGCCAATGACCATAGATGTTTACGCGCATTAAGTTAAAAAAAAAATATACTAAAATTAAAAATGAAAAAGTTAATTTAATGAGTAATATTGAAAGAGCAAATAAAGTGAAAAATAATAGAAACAAAAAACGAGTAGACATTGAAGAACAAAACAAAACAGAAAACGAAAAATTATACATATTGTAACGTTTTTCCCTCTAGACTAGCTACTGCTACTAGTTTTAAGTGGGTTCGTATAGATAAAATACTCTAAAGTTCAATAAAGAAAACACCAATTTATTGTTATACACAATAAATTATAAAATAAAACACTTAATAATAATTACTTCACAGTTTAAACCACAACAGTTCACTTTGTTCACTTTTTATACACTTTTCACAAATAGTGACTTCGTTTGTAACTGGAAAAACTCTCTCAACTCTCTGCAGTCCCACTATGTATACCGGTGGGGAATCTTCTAGAACTTCCTCGATTTTTCTAGAGAGAACTAGAGCGCCGCCAGCGCTTCCAGCGGCCACTAGGTGAACCTTAGGTACCTGCTTTCTCTCCTAGATGGCACCTCTGGCTGCGTTAAGATATATTTTAATAAAAGACACAAATCGTTACATTGACAAATTCCTGCACTAGTTGGTACCGATACCGCCAGGCAGATCGAGCAAAATTAATAAGCCCCTTACAGTTAAAAGCATTAAGAAGGGCTTACAAAGTGTGCAGAATTAGGAAACGAACTCAGAGGTAACGCAAACGAAATTCTACAGAATAGGGAAAACCGCTAGGAAATGTACAATATCCTCTCTAGTATTGAGGTCACATAAGGAACATCTCTCTCTTACTTCCTCATTATCCACCCAAGGCGTGTAATTTAAATATAATAATTCGCCCCTCATTTTAAACAACCATCTCATCTCTTTTAACTGTAATGAAGAGGGCCTGACGGTCAAGGTGAATAATTTACAGCTAGTATCCAACTAGGACGTATTTATGCACAACGCAGACTCCTCCCGCTGCACTAATCTTATCTTATCTAACAAGGAAAATCGCAGAATGTTCAAACTTAATATTTCGTTAAAGTGCTACCAAGAGATCAGAGATTAAGCTTTGTGTAAAAAATCGTTCAACCGGAAGTACCACTTTACAGAATGTTTTGTTTTTTCAATTTTTTTGTAATAATCTCAAAAAAAAAAAAGCGGCTCCAATGATTTGCTTTAAACAATTTTACATCAACTACACACACATACAGATAAGCTATAACTTTTATTTAAAACATTTCTCCAGGAAAAATTCATTTAAAGGTTTGGAGGGGGAGGAATGGTGGGGTTAAGTTTTCCTCCTCTAAAGTGCTATTTCAATTTTCAGCCCATCTGGATTGCCAGAACTGTGATATCTCTTGGGAAAATTCTCTAACCTCATACATACTAGTCTGGCACCAGTTTTTGCTTTTTAGTCCGTCTGTGAGAAAGACGGTACTGCCTCCGGGACTATCCCGGAGAGGGTGCTCAATGCCGACGGCAATTATAGCCCGGCGGAACTGTTTATAAACATCCGCAGTATTAAGAGATTTTTTTTTTTTATTTAATTTAAAGATTTTTACTACTGCACAGTAACCATGCAACAAGTAAAACAGATGAATAATGAAATGAAAGTATGCGCTAGCGCGCACACCCTGGCTTGAAGTTGTGAACGACGGCTGCCCAGCGATAGCAATCGTAATACGCCTTTATGGCCTTAGTGTGTACGACCGTATTATCTCAAGACAGCCGTCGTTATGTATTTAGATGGTCACGCGGCCATCGACGCCTTAGTCGTCTTGGCGGGTTTGTGGGGAGAGTGGAAGTACAGAGGGCTTGGATTAGGGGATTGGAATGAAAAGATAATTTGGAATGGAATTTTAGGTAGCGGGATTTGGCTAAAGTTGAGACGAAGGGAATTTTTAGGTCAGTGTGGATAGTGAGGTTAGAGACGAGACGTAGGGTTTGAATGCGGTACAGGTTTGTGTTTTTGGAGGTCCCGTATAATTCGAGTCCGTATGTCCAAATAGGAGCTAGTAAAGAATTGTACAGTTGTCTTTTGTTGTGGTGTGTAAGTTTTGAGCGTTTGTCTAGTAGTTTTTTTTAGCATTCTGTATCGGTAATTTAGTTCATTTCGTTTGGGCCTAATATGAGGGTTCCATGTTAATCGTCTGTCTAGGTGGAGTGCGAGATAGCGGATTTGGTATACACTTGGGAGAAAATTATGGTTGAATTGAATGGCGGGAAGGGTTTTTCGGTTTAAGGTGAAGACTATGTGCTTGGATTTGTGTAAATTAACCTTGATTCTTCACTTGCGGAGCCAGGGTTTGAAGATGGCGAGTAGCCATGACGGGATAACTATTAGAGGAAAGGATAGCCGTATCATCGGCGAAGGTGAAAGTGGTAGTGTTGGGATGTAATGGGAGATCAGCCGTCACATACTGTGAATAAAAGAGGAGCAAGTATGCTCCCCTGGGGGACGCCAGCGAAGATGGGAAATATAGGAGAAAAGGAAGTGCCTTGGACAACCAGGAAATGGCAGTCGGAGAGATATGATTTAAGGATGAGGTAGTATGTGGAGGGGAGGATGCCCTTGAGTTTCCACAATAAACCCGGATACCAAACCCAATCGAAAGCCTGACAGATGTCAAGAAAAACTGCCGGACAGTCATGTTTCCGCTCAAGGGAGGTAGCGATGATGTCTACAACTCTATGTGCCTGATGGATGGTAGAGTGACACTTACGTATTAAGAGATAAAGTAGAAAAAAAAAATCTGGTGTGAAACACTCACACTTCTCTTACTCCAGTACTCAAAATTTAATAATTTGACAAATTTTATGTTAGTGTACCAAATTTAATGAAATTCGTCGAAAAGTGAAAACACGGTCCAGTAAAACTGTCCGGTTTACTAATTTCCTTGAAACTCGGAATTTGGGTCATATATTAATTTCTAGTTATTTCAATTTGGATGACAGAATTGTATAATCAACTGTGATAGCATTTTAAAGAAACACATAACCCCCCTCCCCCAAAAGTCCCCTTAAATGAATTTATCAGGGGAAAAGTTTCAAATAAAAGTTGTAGCTCTTTATATGTATAGTTAACAACGCTGGTTTAAAGAAAATCGTTGGAGCCATTTTTCGAGAAAATACCAGAAAACTGAAAATTATATTTCAGTAAAAACGTACTTCCGGTTATCTATTTTTTTTCAAACTCGGAATTTCCACAACATATTTAATTCTAATTAACATTATTTAGAT
>JAAEAF010014473.1:0-142299 GCA_011037195.1 Triatoma infestans | reverse complement strand
GCCATCCCTTAACTTCTGGAGAACCTATTTCAACAACCCAAGCAAAAACCAAAAGCAACATTCTTTCATTTAATATTGTAATTTTTAGATATTTTAATTGTATAACTTTTATTTAAGGAGGCTATTGAACAAGTTAAATGTGGAGTGCAGTACTTTTAACTTATGTTCCTGCACCCTCTAAAGACTCTAAAGAGACTAAATCTAAATTAACCTAAACCTAAGGGGTTGAAATACTTTTATATAATTTCTTTCAACCCCGAAATAGAATAAAATACTAACCTAACCATTTATACCAGCATTCTCGCTAATAAATACATTTACACTATAAAACCGTTCACGCTTATAAATACATTCTTGCCAATAAATACATTCACGCTATAAAAAAAACGTTCACGCTAATAAATACGTTCTCGCTAATAAATACATTCACGCTAATAAATTCGTTCTCGCTAATAAATACATTCATGCTAATAAATACACTCATACTAAACATACACACTGAGAGGAAAGTACTCGATATTCCTTTCCCCTTTAAAATAACTAACCTAATGGGTGAAGTACTCAATATTCCTTCACCCAGTTTTTCTAACCTAAGTACTAATCCTAAATTTTATTATATATATTTATGTCTTTCAAATAATCGAATAGCCTCCTTATGTAAGGAGAACCCTCTTGTAATACAACGCGCTTATCATGTGGCAGACCTGTTGTTTCTCTCTGTCTGTACAGCGTCTGACACCCTTCCAACACGTGCGCTACCGTCAGCCTTTCTCGGCAACGAGGGCACCTCGGTCTTCTCCCACCAGTAAGGAGGTGCCCGTGAGTCACACGTGTGTGACCTATCCTTAGCCTTGTCAGAATCACTGATTCGTGCCGCGGGTAGTTCTCGATCATGACATTTCGCACACGTGGTTTAATATCTTTTAATTTTTCACTCATTCTGTCCCACCGACTTTGCCATTTTTTATTAATAATGTATTTCATATGAACCTGTAAGTCAGTGGGCCGTACGAGGGTGACATCATTTGTTTGGGTACAGGCAGCTCGCTTAGCTGCCTCGTCCGCCCGTTCGTTACCGGACACACCAATGTGACCCGGCACCCAGGCGAACTTCACCCCTTGACCACATGCGCTTAGTTGCTGCAATAAATTGTAAATATTTAGGACCATTGGGTCCATCGAGAACTTATCCCGGAGGGCCTGTAATGCACTTAATGAGTCCGTCAATATTAGTGTTTTATTATAATTTTTATCTCGAATTAATTTCAGGGCCTGGCAAATTGCGAACATCTCAGCTGTGTACACGGTTGCATATTGCGGAAGTGTCCAACTAAGGGTAACTCCCTCCGTGTACACAGCACTACCTACACCGTCGCCTATCTTCGACCCGTCAGTAAACACTGGCCGGAAATCATAATAAAGGTTTAAAATTTCTAACAATTTTTGCCTATAGACGACGGGTGGTGTTTCCTCTTTTTTATGTGTTGCCAGGTCCATACGGACGCTTGCAGAAGGCAGTAGCCATGGGGGGAGGTGCGCAAAGCGCCAACCCTCCACTGGGCCAAAGTCTACTCCCTCCGCGTCTAAGAGCTCTAGCGCTCGGACCCCGAGAGGTCGCGTCCGTGATTGTTGTTGACGGTACTCTTGCTGGAATGGGCCCTCGAATATGGTATGGAATAACGGATGAAACCGCTTTCCCCACATTCCGGCAATGTAGGTCAGGGTAAGCTGTTCCCTCCTAAGTTGAGGAGGCAGCATCCCCGACTCCACATATAGGCTTTCTAAAGGACTGGTCCGGAAGGCGCCTGTAAACAACCTAATTCCTTCATTGTATATCCTATCTAATGACTTCAGGCGTGATTTGCGCGCTGAGCTATACACTGGCGCTCCATATTCTAATTTGGAGCGGGTAAGCGCAATAAAAATACGCTTTAGGATTTCCCGCTCCGTACCCCATTTATAGCTGCCAAGGAATTTCAAAATATCGAGGGTTCTCCTTGCTTTCATGCATGTATAGTCTATATGATCCTGCCACGTTAACTTAGTATCGAATATGAGGCCTAGGAAACGGATGCTTTCTTTATATTGAATCGGCATGTCGTCCAAGAATAAAGAAGGGGGACTATGCTCGTGCCTTAAGCGGCAAAAATGTAGACACACCGTCTTAGTACTAGAGAATTTAAACCCGTTCCTAGAGGCCTCATTAGCCACTCTGTCTATTGCCTGTTGTAGGGTTTCCTTCACCTCGCTAAGATCACTCCCTGATAAATAAATAGCGAGGTCATCAACATATAAAGATATTTGGAGTGGGTCTCCTACAACTTCAGCAAGACAATTAACCGCCATCGTAAATAGCGTAACACTTAATACCGACCCCTGAGGTATTCCGTTCTCAAGAGAATGAGGGTCCGAAAGGACCGACCCCAGTCGCACCCGGAACCTTCGTGATTCTAGAAAGCCACGGAGGAACCTCGGCAGCTTCCCTCTCAATCCCCATTCGTGACACTTCCGCAGAATCGCATATTTCCACGTCGTATCATAAGCCTTCTCGAGGTCGAAGAACACGGCCAGCACATGCTCTCTCCGCATATATGCGTTTTGCACATAGACCTCGAGTTGGCTCATTTGATCCAACGTGGAACGATATCTGCGAAATCCCGCTTGATGCTGGCTGTAAAGTCCTCTCGTTTCCAAGACATATACCAATCTATAATTAATCATAGATTCGAGGACCTTACTCAAGCAGGTGGTCAACGAAATGGGCCTGTAACTAGAGGGGTCCCTAGGGTCTTTTCCTTCTTTAGGGATCGGTATAATGACTGCTTCCCGCCAACCATCAGGGTCTTGGCCCGTCTCCCATATGCTGTCATAGAACTGGAGAAGCGCAAGCTTCCCAGCTGGGTTCAGATTTCGTAGCATAGCATATGGGATACCATCAATCCCTGAAGCAGTGTCTTTGCATTTAAGTAGTGCATTTTCTAATTCATGGATGGTCAGCGATTCGTTGTAAGCGTCATTGAAGGCACTTTCAAAATCGAGTGGCTGTTGCTCCACGTCACCTTTTCGCCGGAGGAATTCGGCCGAGTAACTCTGAGAGCTGGACACTTGCGCAAAATGCCCAGCAAAGGCCTCAGCCACGTCTCGTGGTTCGGTGACGACGACATCATTAATTTTTAGAGCTGATATCAACGGAGTTCTTTGTCCACCAGAGAGGGCTCTTACTTTATCCCACACTTCCTTTAGCGTCGACGACGATGAAATCTTAGACACATAGGAAGTGAGGGTTTTCCGTTTGGCTTCTTTTATTATTCGCCTCTCTCTGGCTCTTAGTCTTTTAAATTGTATTAAATTCTCTTCCGTAGGATACCTTTTGAACCTATTAAATGCTCGCTTTTTGGCTGCGTTGGCTATTTTACACTCCGGGGTCCACCAGGGGACGGGAGGTCTTACGACTCTTCCGCCCGCCTACCCGCGGTATTGAATCCCCGGCTGCTTGTCTAAGCGCTTCTTCAAAATTATTTGCATCAAGTGTGGCATCTCCCGTGAGAAGTGGTGCCACTACTTTAGAAGAGTACGCAGGCCAATTTGCTCTTTTGATGTAGTATCTCCAAGGCGTTATAAAATCTGCCCTAGAGATGGAGCTCGATACTAAGATTGGGTAGTGGTCACTATGGTATAATTCATCTAAGGTGGTCCATTCCAAACGTACGGCTATGGTGGGTGTTCCAACACTCAGATCAATGGCACTAAAGCGCCCTGAGTGTGCGTTAAAATATGTTGCTGTACCATTATTGAGGATTATCATATTACTATTATCTATAATTTCCTCAAGAACTCTGCCTCGAGCGTCGGTTCGCATTGATCCCCACCAGGTGCCATGAGAGTTAAAATCTCCCATTAATAACACCGGGGCAGGGAGTTGCGATAGCAGAGTCTCCAGGTCACTTCTCCGCCAGAGTGTATCTGGTAGGTAAATACTAACTAAAGTGACCTGAAATGGTACAGCTAGACGCATGGCAACAGCTTGTAAATTGGTTTGTAGGTTCAGCCGTTTGCTGGGGATATTCTCCCGAACACAAACGGCGACACCGCCGTGCGCTCTCCCACCTGGGGCAGGTTGCACCTCTTTTCCATATATATTATACCCAGGGATACGAATTACTTGCCCCGGGCGAATCTTTGTTTCTTGGAGGCACAACCCAAATGACGGTATTCCGCCACCAATCGGCGTAAACCTTCCATGTTACTCATGTAGCCCCTCAAGTTCCATTGAAGAATGGACTCACACATATTAATATTTATGGGTGACCACATGTGGCAAGATCTT
Source organism: Triatoma infestans (assembly GCA_011037195.1). Classification (NCBI taxonomy): domain Eukaryota; kingdom Metazoa; phylum Arthropoda; class Insecta; order Hemiptera; family Reduviidae; genus Triatoma; species Triatoma infestans. The sequence continues at coordinate 137,972 of JAAEAF010014473.1, read as the reverse complement.
CTCATCTTTTGAATTTAACGTATTTACAGAATTTTTAAGACTATACAATATTTTATAAAAATGTTGGAATAAATTTATTATAAATATATACTGAGTTACATACATGGATGTTGTTTTTCTTTAATCAGTGGCACACTCTTTCCGCGGCTTGCCTTTGGGCCAGCCTTTTTTCTTTCTCTTCGGAGGGAAATCAGACTGATTTCCCCCTTCCGACTCCGATGCATCAATATCTGTCCCCAGCAGTTGCCACTGCTTTTTGGGGGAACAGATAATCTGGGAGGACGTCTGTCCTCTGTTAGTTATTCTTCTCCCCCTAATCCTTATTGGGAGAGGGGGAGGTAATTTAAATTTAGCTTCCTTCCTCTTAGGGGAGCCTTTTGGTGAGTTGACCACCTTCCACTCCCCTTTAGAGGAAGCCAAAACTTTGGGCGGGAATATTCCCACCTTGGGATCACACCCACTAGGAGTGGGAGTGGACATTGGAAGCCTTGCGGCTGCCGGTGCCCCTGTGAGGGCAGTTTCTTTAGGGGATGGATTGTCCCCTATCTCAATGGCTCCATCCACAACAAGGGAGGAGCTAGGTGAAGGGATTTCTCCCTCCTTTCTAATGGTTCCCCTTGTGACCGGGGATGGGCCTTTTGTTTGTTTCCCCTGAGTGTGTACAGGGGTTTGGATAGGGTGTGCCACTGATAAGGGCGCCCTTGCTTTTTCATCGTAAGAACTTTCATGGGTTACATACGATTTACTTTCAGCAATTGCCCTTGCTTCATGGTAGGGCAATTGTTGGAGTGTTTTAACTCTTTGTATTTCTTTTTCTTTAATTAGAATAGGGCACCCTGAGGATCTAGCAGTGTGTTCTCCACCACAATTTACACACATTATTGGCGGTGTGCATCCGCCTTCGTGTTTAATTTTTCCGCATTCACATACCATCTCGATTGCTTTGCATTTCATTGAAGTGTGCCCAAATCTTTGGCATTTATAACATCTCATTGGAGCTGGTATGTATGGACGCACTCTTAGTTTGTAAAAGGCGGCATCTACCATTTGTGGTGGTTTTGGGCGGTTAAATGTCAATACAAGGGAGGAGGTGTCTACTAGATTACCATCCTGCCATCGCTTTATGCGTCGCACTTCTACCACGCCCTGATCTGCTAGACCCTCTTTTATATCATCTATTGTGCTATTTAGTAAGTCCCTGCAAGTGATTACGCCTTGGGAATTATTCAAGCGTTTATGGGGACTTGTTTCCAACTCAACATCCATGTATTTTTCTAAGCTTAGTATTGTTTTTGCTTGGATTCTGTTCTCACATTCGATACAAATGGAGCCATCATTTAACTTTTTAATGCTTTGGTTTTGCCCAGTGTTGTTTTGATAATGTTATACAGTTTAAAGGAGCAATCATTTGTAAATGTACCATTTTTCTTTTTTATAACAAAGTATCTACCCCAGTTATCTTCCTCTAAATCTAAAAATAATAATTTTTCACTTACTTCTTTCTCCTTGTAGTTGCCACCCCTGGCTTTCTTCCTCGGCGGGGAAGGGGGGTTGTAAGGCTGTAGGGTAACCTACTGCAAGCCAGTTTTCGTTAGTCCAGAGATGTTTGCCGTCGACAAGCCTTGTCCATTGCCATGTAGTCCAATCGGTGAGGGAATAGAGGTGGTGATAGGAGCAGATGTGGGAAGGATCTGGGATATCGGGAAAGGATTGTTTGGAGTAAGGATAGGAGGTGGTGTGGGTAGGTGAGAAGTTGTTGGGCTAGGCCCAGAAAGGTTTTTAATGTTATCCATAATAACAAAAAAAAAGGTTCATCAAGGTACGTGGTCCCGCCTCCTCGGACGATCAAATGCACCCGGTTACTATCCGGGTAGACCATCGCACCCTGACATAGTCCGGTGCCGCGGAAGACAACGTTCCGATACCGAAGCATCGACCCGTGTCCCGCGACCCCCTTCCTAACCCTAGGAACCCACCTGAGGCGGAATTCCCTTGCCTTCCTGGGGTCGGGCTATCCCCCAGGTAGAGCTCTCGGGTGAAGCCGAGGCCAAAGACATGTGTTGGGATCGGACGCCCGCAGGTCGTCGTCTCCCTCAATGCCCAGGATCCCCTTTTCCACCCTAGCCCCAAAGCCTCGTGCCGGCAAGCACGAGGGAGAGATATTTATACTCCGAGCTCTCAACGAGTGCGTGTCCTTGTTCATGCAGTGGGTGTGTTCGTCTGTAAAGTGTCGAGTGTTCAGGTGTAAGTGAGTGTGTGTGGTGGGGAGCTCAAGTTTACCTGTGGGTGCGCTGTACCCAAGTAGTTGCACACATCAACTACCTCTGCAGGTCCTATGTGTAATGTGTACTGTCAAGGGTGTCAGTATGAGTGTATATGTAGTGTTGTTAGGCTGGGAAACCCGCAGGGACGCCTAGATCCCTGAAGAAGTGGCTAGTCCACTTCCCCCTACGGGGATCAACAGAATATTGTTTTTTTTTTTAACTCCATTCATTTATTTATGTTTTATCTACTGCGCATAATTTTATAAAATAACGGATTTTTTTCCAGTTGTGTATTCTCCATATTGGGAACATATTAAGGTAGGATGGGAGAAAAGGAACCATCCAAATTTATTGTTTTTATTTTATGAGGATTTACTCCGAGTAAGTGACTTGCTGTAATAGATTGTGTTGACGACTGCTATTTGATAGGATTGTTGGAATATTATTTGAAATATATTCCTTGACTTAGTTAAATTATGATCTAGTAATTTATTTACTACCAAGGCTTAGTATTTGTCAGATTGTTCCCTTTTCTATAATTTGAGGAACCCATCCCACTCAGTGAATATTTAGATTAATTCTCATAATTAATTAGGAATTTACTTCCCTAGGATTTACATGGTAATATAAGAAAAATATGTACATTTTTAAACAAACAAATGACTGAAGATGAAATTAAAAGTCTAGCGGATTATTTACATATTGATAATTTTCGTAAAAATTTTACACCTACTATAGTGTCATCTAAAATTAAAGGATTCATTAATCCAGAAGCACAAGGGATTATTCGTAGAGGTTAGTTTATTTACTATTTTTACTTTCTCTTAATGCTGTTAGGGGATTAACTTTAATATATTATTATGTGGATTTACATTAATGTGGATTAAATTTAAGTGTTTTTAAGTTTATGTTGCTCACTTACACTAACAAATACTAAGTTATACAGGCAAAATCGGAGGCAATGAGGAATTTAATGATGATAAAATTAAATTGAGAGCAGAGAAATGGTTTAAGGAGAATTTAGCCAAGACTGATATTGTATTTCCAGAATTTTAACATTTTTATTTAATATTAGTTCACATTCTGATTAGAAATTTCCTAAAGTAAATCTTTTTATGTATACCTTGATTGATCATCTTATAAAGATATCTTAATTTTATTGAAATATTTGGTTGTATATAGCTGTTTCTTTGGTAACTGCATTAAACTGTAAGAAAATGAGGTTTATTCTCATTTTGATCAGAGAGATGAGAATTGTAAAATATGGTTTCGTTTTTATTCAAGCTCTATATATAAAAGTCCACAAACGAATTATCACTCTTATCATAGAAAATATTGATTACAAAAATTTTCTCAAACACTTTTCTTACAATGCTACAAATTTTCACATTTTCCTAAATGTTCTTAACAGAAACAATTTTCAATTGTTCATATTTTGCTGGATAATTATCATTAAAAAGTCTCCTTTAGAATAAGAGAATTAAGATCTATCTATAAAAATTACTATATTGTAATGGACAATATGTTGTTAAATAAATTGATTATTATATTTTTGAACTTAATAAACGTTGTATGCCTTCTTTTATTAAACTCTTCGTTGGAAGGGTATTGGGGTCGAATTTGGTTCGGTTATTTTAGTGTCTTTATCAAGATATAGTAATGATACCGCAGTTTTAACAATGCTTTTCATTTATTCTAAGTTTATACAGACGTTAGAACCAGACAGCAAATAGAAATGTTCAATCTTTTTCTTATATTCTCCATTGTTTTTCCGTATACTGCATTATTAATAATTTATAAAGGTCTTAAATTATTTTTAGCGGCGGTTCGTAATTTGGTATTGTGGTCTATATAAGATTGTAACCAGCAGGAGGAATAGAAGGATCTATTGATTTTTATCTATTTTCAATTATTTGCAAATTAAATAAATAAAAATAAAAATTAGTAATATATAAATAAATATAAACCCTATGGCACAATAGCTCATGAAGGACCAAGGCTTGCCAGACGGCGATTGAATGGGAGGTGTGTGGTAAGCACGCCGAAGTTCCCACGCCGTTTAGTTCCGGCATTCGCTACCTAAGGCGCTACTCATTGTAGCTTCCCACTTTTTATCACGATGCTGCGTCAACACCGACTTTGCTATCACGGGAATCGAACCCTGAATTCTCACACGAAAGGCGCGTGCGCTAGACACAGGGGCGGCTTAACCTATAGTGCAGGGTGTGCAATGCACACGGGCGCCGCCGTCTCAGGGGGCGCCGCGGCGCTCCCTGAGACAGCTAAGAGCATCGTCTTGGACCATCATGGTACAACAATGATATGACAGAAGCGGCCAGCCAGCGCGGTGGCGGCAGTTATCAAACGCGAGCGCCCTATGGGCGGCTTCTTTTTCGAATATGAAAAAACTTTCTTGTTACGACGGCAATGTTAATAGTTATAGCCGGGGGGGGGGGTCAGGCCTAGGGGGCGCCAGGGTTTCATTGCACACGGGCGCTACACGAGCTAGAGCCGCCCCTGGCTAGACACTAGAACAACGCGTGAGGACATAAAATATATTTTATTATATAATATATATAAAACTAACCTAAACATGACAAAGATAGTCAAGTTGAAAAGTCTAAACATGCTTAAACAAGTTCAGGCAGGCTAGGGCCTGCAAGTGCAAATTCTATATTTCATACTTAAATACGTAAACTTGAATTGCTATAATACTCTCATTCTTAAATATGTTGAGGTGGTCATCCTTGCCTATATTCTAGGGCGCTGCCAAACATGGACTAAGGAGTAGATGTCAGTAAAGGAATGGCCGATATTGGAAGGCTGCATGCCAACTTCTTGTTGTCTATATCGCTGATTAAGATGGCATATGAGAATCATTAATTTGATAGAGGAACTAAAAGTAAGATTCTTCTTTGGAAATTGTGTCTCAAAGACATAACAGTAACTATCAGTGGGTCCCATTTAAAGTGTGGTCACTCTTCGCTGGCCATAAACTACTGGAGGATAAACAAGATTTCAGTTTCCTTATCTGAACATTTTATTATTAATTACAATTATAATACTTAGGTGGGGGGATCATATTTGCCCTTCTAGTTTTTATCATTTATTCACAATAATTGCCTCAATTAGTTTAATGGATTTTTTCAGAACTTTTTATTATTAATTGAAAGTATATTTACGTTGCGCCTCATATTTAGCGTTTTGTTTTTTACCATTTGTTTACAATATTACTTTCTTTGGGTTAATAGATGGGTTTAATACCTATTTAGGTGAAGCCTTTTCTCATATTCTGTCTTTTGAGAAGTTTACTTTTCTCTGTGTTATGCAGTGTGGTTATAATTCTGTAATATTGAAATTGTGACTCCCATACTTCAGTAACTTTTGGTGGTTTTGGTTTCATTGATAATTCTCTCTATTATTTTTAAATAGTTACTATTTTATGTAGGTGCGCCGTAATAATTCACTTATTATTTACCAATTTTTTTCTACAATATTTTAAATTTTGTGTTAACCTAATTATTTGCTTTCTTGTTAAGAACCATGTTTTCTCACAAGTCTTGTGTTGATTGTAAAACACTTATTTGGCGCCCTTCTATACTACCAGAATTTATGTTTGCCTATATGAGCTAAACTATTACCTGTTAAGTAAGCTTAATTTTGCTGCTTGTTTAGAACACTGATTTTCTCACAAATCTTTTGTGGTCTTTCTACTGCCAGTTTCTTATTTGTTTGCTTTTATAAACCCTTATTTCCTATCTTGTTTGTTGAGAACATCAGGATATCTCAGAACTTCAATAAAAGGATAAATTGACAGGATGATGCATGTTTAAATTCCAGTATACCAATTATTCTTGCACGTATCCTTCCCCACCATTTATTCTTGGCAATTTTATGATTTCACTTAAATTCTTATTAACTAAGTTCATAATTTCTTCTATCCTCCTGGGTTTTTGTGCTGAGCTATCTCAGATATTGAGTGCCCTTTTTTCGCCAAATTTGGAGCCACTTCATGAGCTACTTCTCTATCACGGTTCACCAGAAAATTATACATATTTAAAGAATTTGAGTGAATTAGAATTTTGAGTGAATTCCCTATCAGTTATTCTTTTAATCTCTTTTGATACGAATATTGAATACTAACTTCTGCAATCAATGGATATTAAATTTTTTCTTTTCTTACTTTACATCTTCTTGCCGTGTGTTCTCCTCTAATGTTTGATTACCATTATCTTTGATTCGCTTATACCAAGGGAACGCACAACGGATTTTGACAATGTAGTGTGATCTGAGTCATCACATGTACATCCTGAATTTTCACTAATGTCATGCGTATGGCACGATTAAATAAATCTTTGTCCATTACCATTCCTTTCTCATTCACTAAATTTACCAAAAATATTACTGTGTAATTCCTTTCCTAACCGGCCATTCATGTCTCTCATTATAAAAATTTCTTTCCTTCGAGGTACTTTCTGCAATCCTTTAATGAATCCCAAAAATTATCCTTAATTTCATCCTTCATATCACTAGTAGTTGTCTGTAGCCCCACAATCACCAGCTCTCTAGCATGAAGAGTCACATTTAGTGTCATGATTCGGCTCTCATATGGTTTTCTACTCCATTCCATAGATACATAAAATTTCCTTTCATCTAAGTTCCCAAGAGTACCTCGTACTAAGTCATCGGATAGGACATGGCATGTGCAGATAAGTAGAGACATGTTAGAAGATAATCTGAATTGTATAGTAATAGCAACTATGCGGAAAAATGAATGTCCAAAAAATAAGAAACATGGAATGAAGGCCTGGGGGGTAACAAAAAAAAAAAAAAAAAACCATCAAGAATTAACAAAAAATAAACCTCTATTTATTAAGATCTTAGATCACCAATATCTACAATACAGTAATATTTTAAAACGCTCCACACAAAGCTTAAAGCAAAATAGGCTTCACGGTATCTATAACCCAATTGGAAGCAATTGTGGCAGAGTCGCCATGGAGAAAATACAGCAATGCTCGAGCTTATACGCCATGCGAATGGATCTTATCGTCGGACAGCGAGTACCATGCCCTTTTCCATGAACTTGGTCTCAATGTCCAGATCGGTGGACCATCAGGATTAACCTGAATAATGAAGATTAAATAAAAATTAGCGAAATAATTATAACTGAAGAGAAGTTGTAATGTAAGTAAATGGCCATAAAATACACGGTGATTTAGTGGGTCAAGGTACGGATACGCCTTCAGAGTGAAAGATTGAACTATACAACGAAATAGTTGAATAGAAACAGAAATGATAATTAAAAAGAAATATTCCCTAATGACCAAATGGCGGTGAGAGATTTTATGCGTTTGAAGTGGTTTGTCACAGTACCAGGCTACACCTATTCTCGTACAAACAAGGTGCTTAGTCCTGTAATGAAGAAGCGCATTAGTAAGCAAAATACTCAAGTTGATCAGCTTAAAGTGGTTACAAGAAACTAAAGCAGTAAAATACCCAGATAAGTAAGTATGGGTGAGGTTAGCTGAAAACTAATAGAAAGTTTTACACACTGGCACAAGTAAAAGATGCCCAATAGAATGGCAAAAATATTAAATGAAAGGCATTTACGAAATATAATAAAGTACCTGGTGTAATTACATGGTTTCCGCCTTGTAGTAAGTAGAGAACCTGTTATATGCAAGTTCGTGAATTTAACCACTCTGCATAGAAGGTCTTGCCAAGATTTATGGTTAAAGTGCAATATTTAAATGTATAAAGGTAAGTAGCTCGAACGAGAGAAGAAAATATAATAATAAATAATAGTAATTAATAAAAATAGAGATTAAGACCTAAATTACCCTAAAAGTTTGTAGTAATATTTGTCCGAGAATAAATTAGCTGAAAACTGGTTTGGATTATCCAAACAGTCCTACTTGGTAAAAAAACGATTCAACAGAACAGAGATAGATCGACTTTAAAATTATACAACTGCAATTGTTAATCTTTTTTTGGGCTGTAAGGAAATGATATTTAAAAATGCATAAGTAACTGATAACGCCATAAGTCTTTAAGTTTGATATGTTTTGAAGATTATTTAATAGTTTTTTTTTTTTGGCTTGAAAAAGACAATATATTTGTCGAAACGTTGGCAAGAATTTAAGTTTTCTTATTTTTTAAAAAGATCGAATCTCACAATCCTTTTCCTTCATATAAGTAATGGTCGAGAAGAATCTTCCATATGATGACAAAGAAATCAAATATGTCAGCAATGTCACATATTTGCGTTGCCATTTAGTTGTATAGGAGTTTTCCAGGTCGCGTCCGAAAGTTTTTATAAGAAATAACTGAAAGCTCTGGGCAAGGTAAGGGAGGTACTGGCGCGAGGTAAATCTGATAGCTGGGAAGTGAAAATCAGGTTGTTTGAATCTGTGTTGCCCTTGGTTATTTGGAATCATTGGAAAGGTTGCCAATGTGTTTATTTAAATAACTGTATCATTTGCCATTCAATACATCGAACCATTTCATTCGTACTGAACAGGGTATAGAGATATACGGGTTACAGTATTAGAGAGAACATTGAACCTATGGCTACAACTTCTTCGAATGTCTTCAAATGAACCTTTAAACAAATGCTTTGATGTTATGATAAATTACCTAACAACCATCAACCTGCTATAGCACTCAAAAAACCATTGCTTCCTTCATCTCAACAACACTCTTGTGACAATAGGGTTCCCAGCTATATATAATTTCAATAGTACTGAGGTTTTGCTTCATTTCAAAGCTGATAGTATTGAAAGGTGGACAAATCATTAGAGGAGTCAAGATGTTAATCTCCAAATACAACTCGTTTTTTAGGCAACTAACAGCGTTTGGAGAAGGTGAACGTTATATCACGGAAAGAATGCCGATCCAACAGCAAAGAGTTTTATGCTAGTTGAGATTGACCAATATATAAGGCTATTTCTAAATGGAGAAAGGGTTTCCATCAATGCGAGTATGATATGTGATCTTCACAATGCAAAAGAGCCGTTAACTTTTTTTTGCTGAAATGTCCAATTTACGGGTCCTACAGGAAGGAGTTCCTTGCTCAGTATATACATCGCAGCGGTAATGAAGAGGTCTCACTCGCGAGATTACCGATAGGAATCAGGTGAAGAATGTATTTAAATTCTAATATAACATGAGAACTTTTATTTTGGACTTGTATGAGACTTGATTGATGGTTTTGAGTGCTGATTGTGTTATTGTGTAATATTATTAGCGTTAAATGTATACTTCTGAGCAATTTAAATATGAGTGATATTTTTTGTTTATCTTGAAATGTTGGGCCATACCCCTGTATCATGTATGCTTACGTAAATACAGTATGTTTCTATTCTATTCTATTCTACTATATAATATTGATCTCCACAGTTGAAGGTAATATTTTTAAACAATGTTTTTTTTTTACATTAACCGTTTCAAGTTCTTTAAGTTATTTATAAGTGGCCAGTAACGTAGCGTTAACTTAGAAATTTCATAATTTTATAGGGCAATAGTAATCTTTAAGGATTGGCAGTCATTGAATAGTATAATCGTGTTGTTATTCCCTAATGTAATCCGAATCATTGTTAATAATTAATTGTGTTGTTCTTGTAAACGATGGAGCTTACTCCCTAGCTCCAAACGCTCATAATAACATTATATTATACTTTGTCAATTTGAAATAGAGCAAAGTGATCAAAATTTATTTGAATTAATTTGAACCTTTAAGATAATCGTATTTGGTTCGGTTATTTTACTGTCTTTATCAAGGCTTGTCAATTAAATTTAAGAAAATCGGATGTCTGTTGAACATAAATTTTATTATTCGAAATTAATACCAGCTTGCAATGCTGGAGACTATAAATAATAATAATAATAATAATAATAATAATAATAATAATACTTTATTTAAAAAAGAAATTATAATAGAAACATATAAAAATGTATTCTACGGCAATGGTAAACCGTCTGCCGGAGGTTGATGTAAATAAATATAATAACAATTACAAATTGATTTATAAATTGAATAAATATTTAAGAACAAAAAGCTGCTAATAAAGGAATACAAAAGTTGAAAAAAGAAAGAAAAATAATAATACAATTAAAATAATAATAATAATAAACAGAAAAAAGAAAAGAAAATCCTTCACTTAAGCTAAGTAATTTTTTTTTTTAAATGAAAAAAGAATTAGATTTCTCAATAACTAAATATATGAACAAATTACTAAATACATTTAGTTATAACAGAAAGAACCTGAATAGTAATAATATAAAGAGAGCTCAATCAAAATTAAATTCCATAATTAAATTATATCTATATTGCCAGGCGTGTGTCGCGAAATTAATAATCCCAATGCAGTTTTCGCCATTGAGCATCGATATTAACTGCGGTCTAGATAATTTGCCGCAACCAACATAAAGCCTACGTATCTCGGAGAGAATGGAACAGTCTGCCAAAAAGTGGTAGACATCCTCTCTCGCTCGAGAATTACATAACGAACACAAGGAGTTACTTCTCTCAACCCAAGGGGTATAATTTAAATAGAGTAGCTCACTGCGAAGTCTGAATAGCCAACCAAGTTGACTAAGAGTTAGATTCGTTGAGTTGGACACCAAGCTACAAGGCTTGACAGAATAATCCAACTCTTTATATAATAAAAACCTCGTAAAGCAACGAGCCAACTCCACACACTCCTGAAGATGGTGATCCCCTATTCTTTGTACAATGGCCGTTAGTTGCGTCCGCCAACTAGACATATTTACTATAGACGAATCAAATACACAAGAGTAGCGCTGAGCTAAGGAAGACCATGCTTAAACCAAAAAATTTTATTTTTAATAATCTCCAAAGCCAATATTTTGGGAAGGCGATAATCGGGCAAGTTAAGAATTTTGAGGCAGTATCTAAAATGTAGAGAAAAAGTAAAAACCTTAATAAGAGTTGTGGACGTTTCAATGGGAAGCATATAATTAGGGGTCACTGAAGGAAATCTGAAAACTTTTTTAATAAAAAATCTTTGAAACTTTTCTAATTCTTCATACCTTTGAAAGCCCCAAACCTGATAGGCATAACAAACGGTACGAGAAACTGCATTAAAATAAGTATATTTAGCCGAAGGTGGGACTGAGTTATTGGCAATGAAATCAGACCAAAACCTGTTGACTCCGAATTTGGCCGAAGAGATTCTATCTTTCAAGTGTGAAGTCATAGATAATCGGGTAGACAGCAAAACACCCAGATATTTATATTGATTAACAACTTCCACGGGTGAACCCTTGTAAAGCCAACGTTCAGAAGAAGCAAGTCTACCTCCCTTCCGAAATACCATAATTTTAGATTTTGTTAAATTTAAAGATAAATTCCAGAGATCACAATAAGATTCTAAAATTTTAATATTTCTTTTGAGATTTGTAGGGTTATCCGCTAAAAGCACCACATCGTCGGCATACATTAATATCTTGAATGCGACTCCACCTATACGAACACCACCTTCAAGGGCCAGAGGTAAATCGTCCAGGAAAAGCGAGAATAATATCGAACTGAGCAGGCAGCCCTGACGAACCCCACTAGTGACTCTGAAAAAGTCAGAAATGCCATCTTTGTACCTAACTGCAGAAGTCGCCTGGGCATATAAACTTTTCAAAGTATTAATAAATTTGGACGAAACCCCAAGATTAAAGAGCTTCAAAAATAGTGAATTATGATCTACAGAATCGAAGGCTGCTTTTAGGTCTACAAAAGAACAGTACAACTTACCCCCTGGTCGCATAAATTTAAGCTTAATTATACTGGATATAACAAACAAGTTGTCAATCGCGGAGTAACCACGTCTGAAACCAGACTGGAATTCACTTAAAAGGGAGTTGTCTGTAACAAACGAGTCCAGACGACGAAGCAAAAGTCCAGTGAATATTTTAGCAACTGCATCTAAGCAAGAGATCCCTTTATGGTTACTTATTTCATTCACATTACCCTGCTTGAAGAGTGGGAAAATAATAGATCTACCAAGAGAAGGTGGGGTAGCTTCAAAATCGTAAATTCTATTGAAGAGTGATAACATTAGGGTGTGAAAAACCTCCGGGTAATTTTTGAAAAACTCATAGGTAACACGATCGAAACCGGGTGCCTTATTATTTTTTAAGTTCTGAATAACTGCATTTAATTCCTGGAGAGAGAAGGGGGAATCATTCCAAAAATCTGTTGAGCATTTAGCTGATTTAAACTTTTCAGTAAGCGACTTAAAAATTCTTTTTTTTTTTCCAAACAGGTTACTTTATATGAATAATTAGCATCCAGATACGCTTTTCTAACTAATTCAGTATTAGACTTACGAAATAAATTTAAAAGAGCAAAGGATCTTTTTCTGGCTCGAAAGCAATTACCATCAAACCAACTCATCTTACGAACTGATCTAATGAAATTAGAGCAACCTGGGGTATGAGGATAAGAACATTTAATTAAATCCACTAGAACAGTTAAAAATTCATTATTACAACTGGGAAAAGATGAAATACTATTTACATTAGTTTCCAAAGTTTTTTTTAAAAATTCCGCATCGCTCTCGCGCCAGATCAACTGAGGTAATAAAGGTAAAGTGTCATGATTAGTTGTGATAGACAAAGTTAGAGATTTTGCTTTTTAAACCACAAATGTTGTATGAAATAATAGACAAGGAATGAATATGCTAACAATACAGTCCGGGACATGCCGACAGACGGTTAAATCTCATCCATCAATTTTTCCAGAAGTGCTGGGGGTGACCTTAGGTTGAACAACTCTCTTCACCGAAGCAGAAGTAAGGGAGAAGTAATCACGTGGCAGAGCATTCGAAGAAACTGCAGACAAGAAAGAGGAAATGTCAAAGCCCAAAATATCCTTGAGCTTATCCGCACCATTTTCCGAGCCAAATTTCAAACCATTCACTTGCCAAAAATCAAAACGATGAGAATCGATGTAGAGACGATCATTAGCCACTGTCACTTTTAATGAACTTTTCAAACTTAATAGTTCTCTGCAAATTAACAGAAGTTTAGATCTTTTTCTGCGAACATTCTCTGAATAGTCCTGGTGTAATATAAAACCAGAATTTTTCAGTTTTTTAGTAGACCTCAAAACTGCTAGTTTATCACTATAACGTGAAAACGTAACCAAAAGAGGCCTTTTTTGGGGTCCCTCTTGGACCAAGTGAAAAAACTTGAATATTCTCTACGATGATCTCCACCTGCAAAACTTGGTGACAGAATTCGGAAACTAAATTGTTTAAATTATCTTCGGGATTGTACTTCAGACCCCTAAATATCAAGTTATTTCTGCGGCAACGATTGTCTAAGTCATCCAAGAAATCGACATTCCTTCTACTTGAGGCTTTTAGAACCTCCATCTCGCTCCTCAGCTTCGGGTTTTCTTCTTTAAGAGACACAATCTCAATATGTAAAGCATTGACTTCTTCATTGGAAGCTAGAACTGCGAGTTTATCATCCAACAAACTATTCATAAGTTTTGCCATGGAATCCATGAGTTGTGACATAGACACACCAGTTAGGAGAAGAGGGGAGTCATCAGACATTGTAGAGAACACCACTGCTTCTTTCTTAGCAACTTTCAATTCTAGTTCAGGCGAGCTTCTAGCATGTAATTAAGGCGCGGTACAGAAGTAAAATCCTCTTGTGACATAAAATGGTGAATAACGTAGAAGAAAGAAAAAATTATTAAAAATAAATTCCACTGGAAATGGTATAAAACTTTAAAAATAAATTACTAGAAAAAAAAATTATTAATTCTGATGCAGTTGCAACTTAAATTTAAATACTTGCATAGAGTGCTGCCAACAGAAGGTAGTTAATAAGAAAGTCAGTATTATAAAAAGCAGTTGAACAGATGATCCGTGCATAGAGATAGAAGTAGAAGAGAGAGTGAGATAGAAACTGTTCTCACACTCAAAGATTTTAAACTGCACTTATTTACTTACGACCTGTTCGCCACTAGCCAGTCCCCACTACTAGGGTCCAAATTCTGATTTACACAAAACGTACATTTTACTTAATAAACTAGAATGATTAAATAAACACTTTTTTCTGCTAAAAAACACATTTAATCACGTGGAAACTATTAAAATCAAAAAGTATGATAAAAACTGATATACGATATAAAAAAAAATATTCAAAAAACTTCACGAAAACCTTCAAAAAATTGAAATAAACAGCAGCGAAAACAATAGATGTGCACTGTTCGAAAGCAAAACATCAACTCTATAAATAATATACAAACGTCAGGTTCGAAACACTCACGACGTTCTGTTACTTCTGTTGGAAAGTTATTTCCGAGAAAATTCTTTTAAAAGATGTTTCTGGCAGTGGGGGGGGAGTATGCTTTCTTCAAAGAAGTATTTATATTAAGTTTAGACTCTCCCATTGTATAACACTAAAGACTAAGCTAGTAAAATGAAAATAGTAAGAACTTGAAGTATGTAGAAAATTCGTCATTTATAACTATTAGAGTTGGAGTAAAAGAAAGTCGTGTGAGTGTTTACACCAGATTTTTAAATTGTACGTTGCTCACTTTAATGTAACAAAAATATAGCTAAAATTTGTTCACAGTTTGACTCTTAGTCGAATGTCACATTGATTTCAACTTCCAACTACAGCATATTGTTTTTATTTATGTAAAAATTATTAACTTGTACTATTTAAATTAACTCACTGAGTAAATGGATTTAACGCCATGTAGTAGATATCATATCATAATTACGGATGAAAGTTTATATTAAATAAACTTAACATTTGCCATTTAGCGCCCACTCTAGCGGTTACATCGCCCCGGACAAAAAGACAAATTGCCGCCCCTTAAGAATATATACACTACCGATTAGAAGTTTGGGTCAGTTAAAAAATTGGGCCTTGAACTACTTCACTATAGTCGATCGTGTCCAATTGATATTCTTAAAGTTGCTCTTAAATCTGCTATGATAAGTCCTCAATAGTTTCGTTCGTTGGAAGCTGAATGATGGCAAGTGAAAACCAAGATTTTTAATAAATCTATAAGATTCTGGCTGAAGATTTTATCGATGTAAAGCAGCTCACCTCTGAAGATGTGCTATAGAAGACTTGTGAAGCTTTTGGATGGTTCTGACATTCCTTTTAACTGGGTTGCTCTTGTGAGAGAAATGCTTTATTCTATAGGGGCGCAGGACATCTGGGAGGCGCAGTATGCGGTCGTGGTCTCTAATAACTTAAAAAATCATTCTCTAAACTGACATCAATGGATTACTCAATGATTAACAATCTCTTATATATAAAGTACTCAACTCTTCATATAATATCCGCTATAGATTTATATGTCCCTTGGCTAATAGTAGTTCATATGCAAATATTAGGTGGAATATCATTAAAATCAGTTGATAGCTCAAATTAGAGTAGCTAGTGATCGTCACCCCAGGATTTTTTATAATGGAATAGCCCACATATTTGATCCTAAAAGAGTTGCTTTACTTGTGCGGAGGGCAAAAATGCTAATATTATGCACTTTATTTTCGTATGCCCTTATTATAAATGTTTGAGAAGAGGGTTATGAACAGCATGCGATCATGGTCTGTAATAACTTAAAAAATCTTTCTCTAAACTGACACTAATGAAGTACTTAACTCTTCATATAACATCCACTATAGATTGATATGTCCCTTGGCTAATGGGAGTTGATATGTAAATATTAGGTGCAATATCATTAAAACCAGATTGCTAGCTCAAATTATATAGAGATAGAAAATAAAGAAAAGTTAAACCACTTAGTTTATTTTATCGCTGAGGGTTTGGAGGAAAGATATACATAGGTTTGTAAAGGTATTATTTAATAACTATGAGGAGATCCCTCAAACTCCTTCCCTAAAATAATTTTTATAAATGAATAAAGTCTATTTAAATCATTGTTACTATCTACTAAATTAATCAAGTATTTAATATTATTTTATTACTTTGAAGATTAAGCTGTAATGTTTCTTTTTGTAACGTTTGTAATTTTTGTTCAGCTTTCAGCAGAGATCAATCTCTTGCTATAGAAATGTATGGTTTCTTAGGCAATAAATAAATAAATATTGAATGAAATATTTCAAGAAATGTTTCAAGCAATTGGACCAGCCATTTCAAGCGATTTTGAAGCTGCTTTCAAAAATATATCAAACACAATATTCAATCAAATACCAACAAATGAAATTAGCCCGTAAATTTTATTGACAAGATTTAGATAAAAGTTCTTAAACTGTAATTTGGTAATTACATATAAATGCTTATAAAAATAATGTTTATATAGGGATGGATTGCCATTTGAATCTATCCTTCAAATAGTCTTAAATTTCTCATTTTAACATTATATCTAAGTTATTATATACGATAATATTAATATTCGCAGCCCTCTATAGCTTCTAGCTGAAAAACAAATATAAAAAATCTGAACCCTCTCATGAAAAAGAAAGGAAGGAAAAATATCATATCAAGTATTATTCCTGAAAAATATCTTGGCAAATAATATGCCAAGAATTATCTTAATAGCTTGCGAAAGAAATATAACGTAGAAAAAAGATAAATAAATATTAATATATATTAATATAATTATTATATTCATTTATTTCTAGTTTAAAAATGAAGTGTACGCTTTTTGTTTTTTTTTAATTATAATGTACATCTAAGTAATTTTTTCAGTTTTTTTCTGATTTTCTCCATAAAAACACCGACGAATTTTATTAAATTTGGTATACTAACTATAAAGTTTGTCGATTACAATTTTGAAAACTGGAGTAAGAGAAACTTGTGTGAGTGTTCCACACCAGATTTTTTTGTTTTTTAATTAATAAAGTAACTAATTAAAATTAGTATATTTGTAGTTATAAATATAGCCACCAGATAGCAACACCTACTGAGAAATCAATTTTATTTATGGTTATTTAGTTTGTCACTAGGTGTCACTACTTCCAAAGATGGGAGTCCATTACGATAACCACTTCCCGTCCCTTCACAAAGACGCATTTTAAACTATTGAAAAATGGTTTACATCACAGGATGGCGCTGTGATCGGGTGGTGAATTTTGGAACTACAATTCTGTATATCTAAAAGCTTATGCTTTCTAGCGGCAATTATTTGAACTACTGCAAACTTTAGATTAAGTAAGTGCTGTTACCTGGCGGTGAATTCAGAAACGTTAATTTTATTCGCTTTTATCTATTTTTCTTTTTTTATTTCAATGAAATGTAAAATTTGAATTTTTTTATTTTTTTTTATATGAATACAGTCCTATTTTTTTAGTATAAACTTCATCTACAACAATTACATTCGTGAAGCAGTTTAAAAAAAAAAAAAATTTTATATTTGTTCCTTAGTTCTATCTTTTTTTTTATGTCTTTTATTAATTATTCAATTATTTGTTAAAGGGGGCTAATTGTGACTCTAAAATTAATTAAGTTATTTTCTCTGTTATTAAGTTACATGTATTTATTATATTTAATACCGATTTAAAATATTCTTTCAAATAATTGTGAAGGGTGTTCCATCCCGAGACTTAAATTGTCCTGCAAATTGCCGTCACAAGTATTGCTACTGGATTGATAGAGAGCTTGTTATCATACAATGCAATCTTATTTAGGTAAATAGCGTAATCTTCACCTCCTTTATTTATCTGTAATACATGTCCAAACCGTTTATTTGAAAAGGAATTATACAATAAAGGAATGAAGGGTTATTGTTTTATACCAGATTTCTTTTTCCTAAATCGCTTTTAGGAAAAAGCGATTTCTTTATCCTAAATTTAGACTTAATAAATTTAGCGATGTCAAATCTAGACTATGAGGGAAAATGCAGACTTTGTCAACAGAGCATCATTTTGATTAGGAACATAATTTTTTTCTTGTACAACCTTTATTTGAATCTTATTTTTCGCATTATTTGCTTGTCTTAAAAGTTTTATTTTCGGGACTTTATCAGTCATCAGTTATTTCAGTGGTACTTTAGTGAAAAGCATATGCTATTGCTCCTTCAGAAAAATGTGGCAAATAAATGTGAGAATTTATATGTATAGATAGTATTCAACGTTTAAAGAAAATCGTTGCAGCCAATTTCGAGAAAATCATGAAAAAGTGAAGAAAAAAAACATTCAGTAAAATCGCACTGTCTGATGGATTTTGCCGTCGGTGCAATCCAAAAACTAATTCTGTAAATTGAATTAATTAACTGGTTTTGTCCTTAATTTGTTTGCAAAGTTAAGCCTTTGCACTTCTATGGCTAGTTGTAACGCTCGCTCTAGCGGTTACGTCGCCCCGGATAAAAAGACAAATTGCCGCCCCTTCATATATATATACACTACCGATCAGAAGTTTGGGGTCAGCAAAAAAATTTAGTTATTTACTAAAATTCTTTAAAGAAAAATATAGTTACATTGTAATAAGAATTTTCCAGTTCATGATTTATGAATAATACCTACCCCATTTAAATGGCACCTTTTAAAATAAATATTTTATTAACATAATATACCTTGAAGAATACCTTCATAGCCCGGAGCCCTTCTGCGGTTACCCAGGAACCTCATTCACGCTTCTATCAAGGAATGGTGGGAAAGAACGCCAGGGAAGAGGCAGACTAAATTCTTTGTTAAGACATTTACCTACATTCACCTAGGATCTACTGAGCCATAGCCGAAGAGATATAAGGATAATAGTGGGTCTACTAACAGGGCATTGCAGGCGGCTGAATAGGCACATTCACCATTTACTACTAGCAGGCAACGCGTTATGCCGTTTCTCCAGGGTCGTGGAGGAAACCCCGGCACATCCTTTGTGTGTGTCCGGGCTGGCGAGGACAAGATTTCTTCAACTGGAGACTAGCAATCCCAAAGCCACGAGCTTCATGACGGAGCCACTTTCAGCTTTGCTGGGCCTAATTAAGGGGGCGAAGCTGAGGGATATCATACCTAGGGGATACACAATAGACTTCTCAATGAAGGTCGCAGTGGAATGAGGCGTGCTCTCACCCATCCAATTTAACATAATATACACTTTGCCCTTTGAGAAACAATTTATCTCTTGGATTTGTTAGTAATTAACAGAGAATAATTTCTTTCAAATTATTGATTCTATTCATAGCTTAGGACTTTTTATTGATGGCAAAAAACATTATTTACTTACTTTTTATTCTTTTTTATTTAATTGGGATTAGTTCACTCCTTGAGCTTCACGGTTTACGAGTATATCTTTTTGCGTTTACGAGTATATCTTCACGGTTACGAGTATATCTCCATGGTTTACGAGTACATGTTATTGCAACGTTGATTTTTCCTATTTTGAATTAATACAAAATGGGTAAAGTTAAAGAATGAGTGTTACTACCAGAAGTGCCATTTGAACTTTACATAAAATAGGGAAATCAGAACGAAAAATAACGGCTGAACTTAAAATTTCAAGAAATGGTGTTCACCGTGCTGTCAAACCGTTTAAAAAATAAGGTGATTATGAAGATTTACATGCTCCGGGAGACCAAAATCAACAACCACAGGTGAGGATAAGTTCCTTATTTTATGAAGTAAAAGAAACAGACGACTAACAGCCCCAAAAATCAGAGGGGTAGTTATTAAAACAAGTTCGAGGCCAATTTCTGTCTCAACTGTTCAAAGGCGACTTCGGCAAGCGAAATTAATACGAAGTGTTGCAACGCTGAAACCATTATTAAATGGTGCAAACAAGAAGAAACGTTCAGAGTGGGCTTGAAATACAAAGACTTCACTGTGAAAGGTTGGAGGAACCTTTCAGCTCAGAAAAACGACATCCACAACGCATAATACCCACCGTTATGCACAGAGGAGGCTCGGTCATGGTTTGGGGATGTTTTTCAGCCTATGGAATAGGTGATCTCGTCCGTATTGACGGTATAATGAAAAAAGAAAAATTATAAAAGCTTTTTAGAAAATCACATCTTACCCTGCGGTCAGCGATTGATTGGTGAAAAAATCATTATGCAACAGGACAGTGGCCCTAAACATGCTTCCAAATTATGTAGACAATACTTTAAGGAAAAAGAAAATGAAAAATATGTGGCAATATGGGCTGGCTCTCGCAATCCCCGGTCTTGAACACAATTGAACTTTTGTGGAATGAGCTAGATGGAAAACTACGTATCAAGTGCCCTAATTCTCCAAATGCTCTGGGGCAGATACTGTACAGTGTGTGGAGTAATATTGGATTCGAAACAATCAATAAATTGATTGATGGAATGCCTAGAATATAAGAGAAGTAATTGAGCGGAGAGGTGGTCACTTTGATGAAAAAGCCGTTTAGTCGAAATTAATTTTTGATGGATTTATACTGTAACGCCGCTAGTGGTGCCATCTAAGAGAGAAGGGAAGTACCTAAGATTCTCTTAGTGGCTGCAGGAAGCGCTGGCGGCGCTCTAGTTTCGACTGGAATATTTGAGAACGTTCTGGAAGGTTCGCTACCGGTATAAATAGAGGGACCACAGAGAGTTGAGAGAGTTCCCAGTTACAAACGAAGTTATTAGTTTGTGAAAAGTGTACAAATGTGAACAAAGTGAACTTTTGTGGTTTAAACTGCGAAATAATTATTATTAAGCGTTGCATATAATAATTTATTGTGTATAGCACTAAATTGGTGTTTTCTTTACTGAAGTTTAGAGTATTTTATCTATACGAACCCACTTAAAACTAGTTGCAGTAGCTAGTTTAGAAAGAAAAACATTACAATACTTTGTAACAAATTTGTTATCGCTCATATTATTGTATATAGATAAAACTTAACATTCTACTCTTAACTATTCTGTTTAGGGAAGTATATGCTTGTTCAAACACGTTCAAGCATCGTCCTTTACAAATTCTGCTCTAATTTTTCAATAATAAAGTAAATATTTTTAGCTTTAAGACATAAACAGTATAAATAGCGCTACGCACTATACATTTTTAGCGAATGAAAATATGTATTAGTGAAATTTGTGTATTTAACACAAAAATATTTTTCCCACACTTACAGCCAAAATGGCGCCCCGGACAAATGTCCGGGTTGCCCGGCCCAAGAGCGGGCTCTGGTATCACGAGCGGTGTTTGAAAAGTTGTATTTTACTCAAATAAATATATTATCTTTGAATGAATTTAAATATCCGGTATTTATTCGTCGTAGCATGCATATTGGTTTGGTCCTGAACGGTTTCGGATTTTCATCAATCGTCAGAGCAAATTCACCAAGTTTGTAGAGAGTTCACATCAACGGAATGTTTCTGTGAGACCAGCACAATAAAAAATATAATTTTCTGCTACTTATTATTTATCATCACATGATGTGAACACTTTTTTCAGTGATAATATTAGCTATTTTTTACAATTTTTGCCACTGTTACTATCTTTTGCAAACTCAAAGTCATTAACGGCCCCGCCAATGGCTCAATTCGATTTTTGTGTTACTGTTTTGTGGGATTTGGTTCATCAAGAGCCGTTAGATGTCACTACTGATGGTACAGGTTGAAGGCTAGTCTAATAAAAGATGAAGGAAGGATCTGTTCATTATATGTCTGTGTTGACAATTAAAAGGTGTTGTGCTTAATTATAAATATTGTGTGTTTATTGGAATACTTGTTGTCCCACCTTTTTTGCACTTATTTCCAGTAGTTTAATTCAAAATATAAGATAGTGAAGACTTTATTTATTACAAATCATTTAATCCTTATTGTTGAGTCCTCAAGTGATCAAGTGGGCAAGCGACCAACTGACGCCATGGGACGTTACCAAGCAACAAGCTACTTTTCCGGCCGGACTGGCGGCTTTTTTGTGGCGATCAGCCATTATAGTTAAGTTAGCGTCTTGGGTGTTAAGTGCTGTGGGTGTTTTGTTGTGCGTTTCAATAAATTTATAGTTATTCGTATGTCTGGACTGTATTTGGTTTGTAAAAATATTCGTGTGTCTTGGTCTTATATATATATAAGCCATATATAATTATTCGTTTGTCTAGACTATATTAGTTTGTAAAAATATTTGTGTCTGATTGGTCTTTGCCATATATATTTATTCATTTGTCTAGACTATATTTAGTTTGTAAAATTATTTGTGTCTAATTGGTCTTTGCCATATATATTTATTCATTTGTCTAGACTATATTTAGTTTGTAAAATTATTTGTGTCTGATTGGTCTTTGCCATATATATTTATTCATTTGTCTAGACTACATTTGGTTTGTAAAATTATTTGTGTCTGATTGGTCTTTGCCATATATATTTATTCATTTGTCTAGACTATATTTGGTTTGTAAAATTATTTGTGTCTGATTGGTCTTTGCCATATATATTTATTCGTTTGTCTAGGCTATATTTAATTTGTAGAAAAATCTTTGTCTGTTGGTCTTGGCCACATATATAATTATTCGTTTGTTCAGACTATATTTAATTGGACCACTCTTCTCCTCTCAACCTCCAAGTCCATGGGTATTACCCCAGCAATCACCGCACACGCATCCCCAGACAACGTCCTGTAACTTCTTATCATGCTCAACAACACTCTCCTCTGTTCACACAACAACTTCGCTTTTCCTTTCACATCCAATCGACACGCCCATGCTCCAACAGCATACGTTACTATCGCCACATACATTCCCTCATATATCCTCGTTAGTACCTCACACCTCACCCTACTCCTCCTCATCACTCTCAACACCGACATCATCTTTTCCCTAGCCTTCTTTGTCACTTCTTCCACATGAGCTGCAATAAAAAAGCGCTTACTCCACGTTACACCCAAATACTTCACCTGCTTCACCGCCTTCTAAACCTGACTACCCATCTTCACTCGTGGCTGCCTATCCTCCGACAATATGCCCTTCAGTATCATTGTCACAGTCTTGTCACTAGACAACTTCATCTTGCTGACTTCACACCATTGACCAATCTTATTCATGACCACACCACCTCTTCCTTCCAACTCCTTCCTAGAATTGCCCCACACAAGCACCACACCATCATCCGCATAC
The DNA here is from genome assembly GCA_011037195.1 of Triatoma infestans. Lineage (NCBI taxonomy): Eukaryota > Metazoa > Arthropoda > Insecta > Hemiptera > Reduviidae > Triatoma > Triatoma infestans. Next base: position 114,699 of record JAAEAF010014473.1, on the reverse strand, counting down.
ACAATAACCTCACATCCTTCCACCCTCTCAATCTCACCTATAAACCCGCCAAATCCAACCTTCCATATCTGAGGACCCAACACCGAACCCTGCGGGCATCCTCTATTCACTTTCTTACCAATCTTCCACGTACCACAACGTATCTCGACCCACCTCCCTCTCAAATAATCCTTCATTATCTTATATCCATCACCACTCACACCTCTATTCCTCAATGCCCAAAGCACTCCGGGCCACCACACTCTATCAAACGCACCAGACATATCAAAAAATATCCCCAATACATACTTTTCCGGGTAGACAACAAATGACCCAGATATTTATATTGATTAACTACTTCCACGGGTGAACCCTTATAAAGCCAACGTTCGGAAGAAGCAAGTCTACCTCCCTTCCGAAATACCATAATTTTAGATTGATTTAAATTTAAAGATAATTCCAGAGATCACAATAAGATTCTAAAATTTCAGTATTTCTTTTGAGAGTACTAGGGTTATCCGCTAAAAGTTCCACTTCGTCGGCATACATTAATATCTTGAACACAATTCCACCTATACACGAACACCACCTTTAAGAGCCAGACTTAAATTGTCCAGAAAAAGCGAGAATAATATCGGACTGAGTAAGCAACCCTGACGAACCCCACTAGTGACTCTGAAAAAGTCAGAAATGCCATCCTTATACCTAACAGCAGAACATGCCTGGGCATATAAACTTTTTAAAGTATTAATAAATTTGGACGAAACCCCCAAGATTAAAAAGTTCAGAAATAATGAATTCTGATCTACTAAGTCGAAGGCTGCTTTTAGGCCTACAAGAAACAATACAAATTATCCTTTGGTCGCATAAATCTAAGTTTAATTATATTGTTTATAACAAACAAGTTGTCAATTGGGAGTAACCACGTCTGAAACCAGACTCAAAACAATTTTGGTTTGCAGTTAAGCAAATATCGCTTATTAAAGTGCTAAATAATCCAATAAAAATAGAAGAATGGAGAGCTTACTTCAGTAATCTTTATCCTTAACTTAATTCACTGAATAAATATTTTAACACTATGAAGTAGGTATCATGTCGTAATCCAGATGAAAGTCATATTAAACCAACTATCATTAATCATTTTTAAGTCTTAATTTATATTTTATGCAACTAGACTCATTATTGAATAAGAAATTATTGTTTCTCAAATTTCTAAAAAAATTAGTGTCTAATTTCATTTTAAATAAATAGTTACTACTGTATATAATTTTGATATCTACTTTTATCTTAAAGCATTTTACTTTTTAAATCTTTGCTTAAGACATAACAAAAATTATTATGTAGCTTAAATATAATAGAGTAAATTTAATGCAATAAAAAATATAATTTTTTGCTAGTCATTCATCATCACAAGATATGAACATTTTTTCATTGGCTAATATTAATATTAACTTTGTGACGTAATGTCATAGCATTGGATTAAGTGTTAGTTCAAGTGTTAGTATAACAAAATTACAATATTAGTTCAAGTGCCGGAATCAGGTATTAGTATGCTGGGTATTAGTATTACTGCAGAGGACTGGAGGAGGACAAGAGATGGCTCAGTGGAGGGGACAGCCATCTGTGGCTGTAGGTAGAAGCAGTAGTCAGTCTAGTCCTAGCCCATATCAGTTAGTTTTGAGATTAAACTATTATACAAATTAAAGAAAGAAGCCGAAAAAAAAGAATTGCCCACTAATATTTCGTCCATCCAACCGAATGTGCCCTCTTAACTGACCTTTCAATATCTCTCTTAACTGACCGTTTTGTAAGTAAAAAAATAATAGTCTGTTATAACCTAGTTGTAAGTCCTGTGTGCCTGAGTCTTTTTGTTCTAAGTATATTTGGTGTTTCTATTAAAATAAGGGGGCCAGAAACACAGTTTCGCTTCATATCAGAGTTTTCTTTTAATTATTTGTTATCTAGTTTGAATTTCTGTTGCTTGAAGAAGGGAATAGTTTGTTTAATAAATTTATTTGTGAACGGCATACCCTTTCATTACACATTACTCATTACCGGTCGATGACCACAAAATGAAGCAGGCTACCACGGAAAATGTCTCTGATGTTTTCCAGCTCTGCGGAACCAACCACCTCAACAACTATCTTTAATGTTATTATAATACTGTGATTATGTTTTTAATTTGTTCGTATTCCATGACACAATTTTTTTTCGGAATTATTGTTATAACATATTTTAAAACTGTCTTTGACAGCATTCTTGACTCTAAAACATTCAGCCGTAAACCACGGCTTATTTTTATTTATTAGAGAAATATTCTGATTTTTAATCATACCTGCCAGATTCATACTATCAAGAACAGCTGTTTCAAAATTTGCGTATAAATTATTAATATCATTGCAATTATAATGAATTCGTTATGAATATTTTAGCGTTATCACAATATTAATAAATTGATCCATTTCACGAAAAATTTTAATAATTTCACCATTGTCATTAGAGATTTTTGGATTAGAATGATTATTAAATTTAATCATTAATTTAACAGAACATGCTAAGTGGTCAGATAAGTCGGAGATATTAAGGTTTAAGTCATTGATTATCAGATTCAACAGAAGCACATAACAAATCAATCACACTGCACCCTTGACTGCTCACATATGTGAATGGACCTAACTTATCGCACACTGTTCGACCAGTATATTATAAATATACCATTTCATCCAATACTTCAATCAAATGAAGCCCTTGTTTAGAAACAGTGAGATCACAAGAACTTCTATTACTTTCAAGAAAAGAATTCGTAAAACAGTTGTTATGGTGTTGGTTCCGCAGAACTGGAAAGCATCAGAGATATTTTCCGTGATAGCCCGCTTCTTTTTGTGGTCATCAGCCGGTTTCGGACGTTCGCCCATGATCAGAATGCGTTTGTCAAACAGTGTAATGACATAGATTTGCACAAACAAATTTAGTTTTAATTCGAAAACATTCAACATTTACAGTATCCCATTCATTCCAGCATTGAAATCGCGCTCCAAAATTACATTACAGCAACCGTACATTAATTTAATTTCGTGAACATCATTTTACTCAGGATTCCAAATCATCTCATGATAGATTAGGAAGCGTTTTTGAGTCCCTTCCATCTCCCCACGAATCCATATCGATTTAATACACAGCTTCGAAGGAAGTGTTTTCTTGATCTCTCATGAAAGTGTTATCTCTGATGCTTGGTCCCATTCGGATCCATCCAACTGCCAGCATATATTAGTAACACTTCCTACTAACACGAAATACACTTCCTACTAACCATTTTAAATAATAACTAAAATGGTTGTTAAATGTAAGATTTGCTGTGATTATCTTTATTTATTCATGTTCTATCACATAAAGTATGATTATGTTAAATTGGTCATAGTAATACACAAACGAGACAAAGTTATTTCAACTGAAGACTTCTCATGAGAAATAGCTTAACTAATAACTAGTTTATTATTATTTGCGTATATTGATTAGTGTCCGAATATTGCCCTGCAAATGGAAGGTATTTTCAGGCATTCTAAATCTAAAACGCATTTCTGCACTCTTGAAAGTGTTATTCTGATGCTTGGTCCCATTCGGATCCATCCAATTGCCAGCATATATTAGTAACACTAATATACAAATATTCGCATATATTCGGTGAATATACATATACTCACAACTGAGTGTAACAGTATAGTCTAATTTCTTTTTAAATAAATAGTTACTATTGTATATAATTTTGATATTTACTTTTATCTTAAAGCATTTTACTTTTTAAATCTTTGCTTAAGACATAACAAAAATTATTATGTAGCCTAAATATAATAGAGTAAATTTAATGCAATAAAAAATATAATTTTTTGCTAGTCATTCATCATCACAAGATATGAACATTTTTTCATTGGCTAAAATTAATATTAACTTTGTGACGTAATGTCATAGCATTGGATTAAGTGTTAGTTCAAGTGTTAGTATAACAAAATTACAATATTAGTTCAAGTGCCGGAATCAGGTATTAGTATGCTGGGTATTAGTATTACTGCAGAGGACTGGAGGAGGACAAGAGATGGCTCAGTGGAGGGGGACAGCCATCTGTGGCTGTAGGTAGAAGCAGTAGTCAGTCTAGTCCTAGAGGGCGCCCATATCAGTTAGTTTTGAGATTAAACTATTATACAAATTAAAGAAAGAAGCCGAAAAAAAAGAATTGCCCACTAATATTTCGTCCATCCAACCGAATGTGCCCTCTTAACTGACCTTTCAATATCTCTCTTAACTGACCGTTTTGTAAGTAAAAAAATAATAGTCTGTTATAACCTAGTTGTAAGTCCTGTGTGCCTGAGTCTTTTTGTTCTAAGTATATTTGGTGTTTCTATTAAAATAAGGGGGCCAGAAACACAGTTTCGCTTCATATCAGAGTTTTCTTTTAATTATTTGTTATCTAGTTTGAATTTCTGTTGCTTGAAGAAGGGAATAGTTTGTTTAATAAATTTATTTGTGAACGGCATACCCTTTCATTACACATTACTCATTACCGGTCGATGACCACAAAATGAAGCAGGCTACCACGGAAAATGTCTCTGATGTTTTCCAGCTCTGCGGAACCAACCACCTCAACAACTATCTTTAATGTTATTATAATACTGTGATTATGTTTTTAATTTGTTCGTATTCCATGACACAATTTTTTTTCGGAATTATTGTTATAACATATTTTAAAACTGTCTTTGACAGCATTCTTAACTCTAAAACATTCAGCCGTAAGCCACGGCTTATTTTTATTTATTAGAGAAATATTCTGATTTTTAATCATACCTGCCAGATTCATACTATCAAGAACAGCTGTTTCAATATTTGCGGATAAATTATTAATATCATTGCAATTATAATGAATTCGTTATGAATATTTTAGCGTTATCACAATATTAATAAATTGATCCATTTCACGAAAAATTTTAATAATTTCACCATTGTCATTAGAGATTTTTGGATTAGAATGATTATTAAATTTAATCATTAATTTAACAGAACATGCTAAGTAGTCAGACAAGTCGGAGATATTAAAGTTTAAGTCATTGATTATCAGATTCAACAGAAGCACACAACAAATCAATCACACTGCACCCTTGACTGCTCACATATGTGAATGGACCTAACTTATCGCACACTGTTCGACCAGTATATTATAAATATACCATTTCATCCAATACTTCAATCAAATGAAGCCCTTGTTTAGAAACAGTGAGATCACAAGAACTTCTATTACTTTCAAAAAAAGAATTCGTAAAACAGTTGTTATGGTTGGTTCCGCAGAGCTGGAAAGCATCAGAGATATTTTCCGTGATAGCCCGCTTCTTTTTGTGGTCATCAGCCGGATTCGGACGTTCGCCCATGATCAGGATGCGTTTGTCAAACAGTGTAATGACATAGATTTGCACAAACAAATTTAGTTTTAATTCGAAAACATTCAGCATTTACAGTATCCCATTCATTCCAGCATTGAAATCGCGCTCCAAAATTACATTACAGCAACCGTACATTAATTTAATTTCGTGAACATCATTTTACTCAGGATTCCAAATCATCTCATGATAGATTAGGAAGCGTTTTTGAGTCCCTTCCATCTTCCCACGAATCCATATCGATTTAATGCACAGCTTCGAAGGAAGTGTTTTCTTGATCTCTCATGAAAGTGTTATCTCTGATGCTTGGTCCCATTCGGATCCATCCAACTGCCAGCATATATTAGTAACACTTCCTACTAACACGAGAAAAATAAATAATTTTTAAATAATAACTAAAATGGTTGTTAAATGTAAGATTTGCTGTGATTATCTTTATTTATTCATGTTCTATCACATAAAGTATGATTATGTTAAATTGGTCATAGTAATACACAAACGAGACAAAGTTATTTCAACTGAAGACTTCTCATGAGAAATAGCTTAACTAATAACTAGTTTATTATTATTTGCGTATATTGATTAGTGTCCGAATATTGCCCTGCAAATGGAAGGTATTTTCAGGCATTCTAAATCTAAAACGCATTTCTGCACTCTTGAAAGTGTTATTCTGATGCTTGGTCCCATTCGGATCCATCCAACTGCCAGCATATATTAGTAACACTAATATACAAATATTCGCATATATTCGGTGAATATACATATACTCACAACTGAGTGTAACAGTTGTGAATATATGTATGGAAGCTCCTCATTTTTTGCATAGAGAAATACCGAATTTGTATGAAAAATTCAATCACCGTTGTCTGGGTGCAGACATTAATGGTTTGTGGCTCATCAAGATACAATACATTTTTCAAGCAATAAAAATTTATTATAACTCAGTCAATATTCCGGTGAAGGGATATTGACTGAAACTTTTGTGTCAGATACCGTGGTGTTACTGATAATAAGTTTGAAATTCCAGCAACTTTTCCTATTTGAGATATTTTGTTCACACACACAAACATTCGTTAAAAACATTTGTCCATATTCAAGACACAAGAATTATATTTACGATCACAAAACTTAAGAGAAAAGTGGAAATTAATTCAGAACTAAGTAAATTGTGGCAGTTTAGGTGGAAGATAAACGTAGATAATGATGTGTCACAATGGTGTACCCCTCATTAGGAAGTGTCTATAATTTGATGTGTTAGTAGTTGATAAGCTTATACTCGAGCCGTTAGTTTCATCAATAAGAATTCACATTTATTCATTTCCATGAACATAAAGAACATACCTCGAGCACATACATTTCCAGCGTTGCTAAAATTGTTGTTGATTTAACTTGGCTAAATATTGCTAATACTGTGATGTTATCGATTTCAATAAATTAGAATTCCTAATTGGGACTATCCATTGGGCGTGATGAAGTAGCAAACTATTTACTTAAAAAAAAAATTATGCGTTGGAATGCAGATTCTGTTTTGCAATACCATCATTTCCTGTCTAACTCTTCATATTTATATTACAATAGTGAATCGGCGGATAATCTGTTTGGAAATCCTATTGAGGCGATATCAGAGGCCGCCAGGAAATCGGCCATGAAGCTGGATGTTACGATTTCTTCAAATTTGAACAGAAATCACAAATGATTTAACTCAGAGTGTAGATTGGCAAAAAGAGAATTAAGGACTAATAAATTACAGAATACTAAAAAATATTCTGAAATGGCTTTTGAGAAGTCGAAAGCAGTATAGGTTCAAAAATTGGGAAGGCTCCTGGCTTCGATAATGTCAGTAATGATTTTTACAAGAATCTCCCGGCTGCCTGGGAGCATTACTGCTGAATCTTTTCAACTCCATCGTGGCTGAGAAATTTAGCCCTGCATCTTGGTCAGCAGTTGAGATGATCATTTTGTACAAGAATGGTGATAAGAAAGCTCATCCAACAATAGAGGGATAGCTAAAGTTTGTACTTCGGCTAAGATTTTCCCCACTATACTGGCCACCCGTTTAGCGAGTTGAGCTAATGATTGTAAAGTGATTCCTGAAGAGCAGTTCGGCTTTAGCTCTCGAGGGGTTGTCAGGACAACTTATTCTCTCGTCATTAACATGCAAATTTCGGGAAAAATGAAAATGGTTTATGAGAATTTTCGTGGATTTCCGCCGAGTGTTTGATTCGATGAATCATAATAAGATATGGCAGAAGTTTTTTGATATTCAGGTGAGCCCTGGAAGAATTCGAATCTTTATGGAGTGCCTCCTTGGTGCTGAACGTAGGGGTGAATATTTATGTGGTAGTTCAGGGCACATTTCTGTATAGTGCCGAGTTATGGTTATTGTCATCCTTGGAGCAGATCAAAGTGTTACAGACGGGCTTTCTCAAGCTTGTATTTGTCAACATGGAATTTTGTCTACAAGTAAAATTTCGGATCTTCACGAGTATGCTAATATGGTGGATTAAATTGTTGGAAAAGCCGAAGGCCGAATTTCCGAAGGTCTGCTTTCGACCCTTATTCATCTCGACGCTAGAGGAGGTTTACCGCAGGTGGGCTTGTCATTCGATATCCACCTGAGTGTAACAGTTGTGAATATATGTATGGAAGCTCCTCATTTTTTGCGTAGAGACATACCGAATTTGTATGAAAAATTCAATCACCGTTGTCTGGGTGCAGACATTAATGGTTTTTGGCTCATCAAGATACAATCCATTTTTCAAGCAATAAAAATTTATTATAACCATTGCATTTATACCATTGCCTGTGCGGGCAGCAAGAGCCTGGGTCGTTGCGCCACATTCACGCAGTCTGTCTCGATTAGGCTCCTTGCTTTCTCGTTATCTTGTAACATTCTACTTATCTCCACGATTTGTTAAATGTAACCACCACTGACCAGCTGAATGATTTATTTTATTATATTTTTAATGTGTTAAAGATGAGAGCGTCAGTTTTAGATGAATAAGTGAGAGTGACTGTTGTATAAGAGTATTGCATTTTGGAAATGATTTTGTTTGATTTGTTTTATATTGGTTTTATATCATATTCGTAATATTTTTATAATGTTTATATTGTGTTTATTCTGGTCATTGCGTCAGCTGTTAATAATTAACACAAATGTGTTTAAGTTTTAATTTTAATAAAAATGATTGTATCGTATTAATTGTAATATCAAATAAAGATTGTAATGAAATGCTGCAAAGAGTATAATGATACAATGTATGTATGTAATGATGGGAATGTAATGATTTACTGTACCCATTGGTATGACCGCTTGGCTTCACAAATAAAAGACTCATAAATTGACACTACCTCTTTATCGATATCTTGAAAACAGTATACATGTTGCACATGTTAAATCTAAATTTAGTAAGTTAGTTTATTTATTTCATTCATTTCTATTTGTACTGTAGCTGAAAATGTTTCCATATAAAATTACAAATATTGAAGGAAATGACGGTAAAGAGCTTGTAGAACTATTCAAAGGGCAAGCAGCGGGTTTTGTACAAGTTGGTCCAAAAAAATGGACACTTCCAGCAAAGTATGCTGAACATGCTGAAAAATATTATACTTTTGATCTGAAACAAGATGATTTATGGGTTATGACGCATCCTAGATCAGGTTAGATTACCATTGTTGCTAGATATTTTGTTGAATTATTTTCATAAAGTTGAATATTTTATATTTGTTTTAGGCTCCAATTGGATGCAAGAATTACTTTGGCTAATAAATAACAAATTAGATTATGAAATTTCGACGAAAATACCTATAAATAAGCGATTTCCAATATTTGAGTACGACAATTTAAATATTAAAGTCAATTAAACTTTAATTTTAAGCAAATTATTGGAAATAAGTTAGAGGACCAGACTGTTGAGAAAAGGCTATTGTACAAGTTTATTATAGGAATTGCAGAATATTTCTTGGAGAAGGAATGTTTCTTTCTAACAGGAAAACTTATTTCCGTATCAATGCTGTATGATGGGTCCAACTTATTTCATTTACACAGTAGTTTCTGATCCAAACAATTAATAGTTCTCCTCGAATATGAAGACATTCTGTTTAAATAAAAATTTAAACTGAAATAACATGTGGTATTTTATCCGTAGTAGCATGCATATTTATTTTATTCCTGACCGGTTCGGATTTTCATCTACCGTCAGAGTAAATCTATCAATTTCCTGCTGAACGTTCACATGGAACAAAAGTCCAGGCCCAGGTTATACCCATCTAACTTTTACCACAGACCAAACAAATCGGACCAAAACCTTAAAAGGACATAGCTTAAGATCCTCTATCGATATCCTATTCCGGCCGAAGGTCCTAAACCTAACCTCCTCACAGCCCAAACAACCGTCATTGGACGTACGGGCGTTTCATCTTCCGTCCCACAAATTCTACAGAAGGTGTATAGAGATGTCTCCTAAACCACAATGCCCAGTGAGGAAGTCAACCAGATGCCTGAGAGAGGTCCGGGAAAAGACAAAGAACCCCCCCCCCCCACTCAAAGCTCCGTCCGGGCCCCAATGAGGACTCATCCATTACGATAAGTGCTGTAAGGTCATCCATGCCTCGAAAGCCTGACAGACATGTGCCACAAGAAGCACCAACAGCAGGCTCGAGACCAATGAAAGGGAGAGAGGCGCCTAATTTGGCAACCTATCCACTTCCTCATTCCCAAAGATTCCCATGTGACCTGGGACCCAGACCAGAAGAACATGCTTCAGAGAAGAAAGATCTTCCAGTCTTTTAGAACATTCCAACATCAATCTGGAAGTGATGACACATGAACTAAGCGCCTTCAACGAAGCTTGGCTGTCCGAGCAGATACAAAACCCTTTAAATCAGTGTTACGCACCCTCTCATCCAAGATATAACCAAGAATTGTATATACCTCAGCCTGGAAAACGGTGGCCCACCCACCAAGAGGTACCACCAAATGGTCCCCCGTCTCAAATAGACGGCAGCCCCAGACCTTCCATCCACCCTGGAACCGTTCTGTAGCACTAGAGGTAATTATCAGGTATCATACCAGACAGACCCAATCTTGACCAAACTTCCCTAGAAGGTAACCTAACTCTGTAAGAATGAAAACAAAAGTCTTCAACATTCTGTCAGAATGTCATTCTGTCTCGCGATGAATGGTAGAATGACCTTATCGCTTACCCTGCCAAAAACCTGCCTGTTTAATTCATAACAGGCTTTCATTGCAACAGTTTTCACCTCTACAAAGAGCGGTGGGATTCCAATAAAGTCTCCATTGCAGCTGTTCGCGTGGGCCGTATCGTACCGGCCCACCGCCAGACAAGCCAAGCGTTGAATATCCTCAAGCAGCAGTCTAGCGGATCATATCTCAATGCGACGCCACCACACGACAGCCGCATATAACAACCTAGGATTAATAACCATACCATAAATACATAACATCATCTTGGGAGAAATCCCTCAATTTTTACCTACAATTCTTCGACATTGCCAAAAGGAAGTAATTGCCTTTTGATGCAGTGTCTTAACATGTTCCGACCAGCTTAATTTACTGTCAAAAACCACTCCAAGAAACTTCACCGATTGCAAATCTGAACAGAAGTTCTTAATATCTTAGGAAGTTTTAAACCTATGATATTCTTACGACCTTCTTTGTTTGGTAAACAAAATCACCTGGATCTTACTGGGATTAATTAACCATAGTCCAATCATATACCATGTTGAGGGCACTTTGCATTAAGTCCGAGATCGTAGTCAGAGATCGCCCCAGCAATAAAATAACACCATCATCGGCATATGCCTGTACATAGAGCTCCGATGTATTCATCGGTTAACAGTTCATCCATGATAGCATACCATAGCTTTGTGAGAGACAACCACCTTGAGGACACCCTCTCCCCAACCACAACCACAATGTGTGTGGTTAGTAAGGGATCCAGAAAACGCAAAGTGTTCTCTCTACTCCTACAACGCTTATGAAGACTTATTTTACTTTCTCGATGAGTGCCCTATTTTGGCTTCGTCTCCTCCAATTCGGCAAACGCGATCTCTCTAGGCAAGAAATAGTGGACTTCCTATCTGGCGAAGTTTCTTGTTTACCGCTGGTTGCCTTATACGTGGAAAATGAGATCTGAGTAAGTGTTTGACCTTGCATAATATCACCTCTTTCTTGTTGGTCATCTTATTTCAAATAGGATTTATTTTTATGTGTTATTATTATTATTTCTTGAATTATTTTTTAATCATTTTCTTTCTTGTAATTATTTCTTATATTGTTTTTAATCATTTGAAGATATTCTTTTTCTCTCAAGATGCTGTTGAGTACAGCATAATCTTCAGTAAATTCAAGCAGACAGCTGAACGCCAAGCTTTTATACTATGTACATTTTCATTATTGTAAAGATAACTAAAAGAATCAATAAGTTATTGTTATCCAATATTCATTCAAATGATGATTAGACATCAGAAAATAGTGTATAATAAACAGCGTGTTTTGAAGGATAATTTATAACTAAATTTTAATAGTGGTGTTAATTTATCAAGTCATTTTTATTAGGGAGGGTTGGCATTAAGAAATTTCAGGACTATTCTAGGACTATTGAAATCAGAAACAGGAATAAAATAAATAAGCATTGCAGACCCATCCACATATTCAATAAAATACATGTGTTTGCATTCCCCAAAAAATAATTTCCTATTAGACGGATCATTTCTGGCCTAGCAACATCATTTAAAGTGTTTTGGCCAACTTTTAAAAGCTTAAAATTAGTTGTATGGACTTTTTCGTAAAAATTAAAATTGAATTTTAGGTCCAATATGGTACTCAGTGATAAACACTTGGAAGAGATTGCAGAATTTAATGACAATTATCCAGAAGTAATAAAAGTACTTAAAAACATTGAAACTCCAGGTTAGCATTTTCCAAACATAGATTACAAAAATAATAAACTGGACTAGCCACTTCTTCAGGGATCTAGGCGTCCCTGCGGGTTTCCCAGCCTAACAACACTACAATATACACTTATACGGACACCCTTAACACTACACACTACACATAGGACCTGCAGAGGTAGTTGATGTGTGCAGCTACTTGGGTTCAGCGCACCCACAGGTAAACTTGAGCTCCCCACCACACACACTCACTCACACCTGAACACTCGACACTTTACAGACGACCACACTCATTGCACGAACAAGGACACGCACTCGTTGAGGGCTCGGAGTATAAATACCTCTCCCTCGTGCTTGCCGGCACGAGGCTTTGGGACTAGGGTGGAAAAGAGGATCCTGGGCATTGAGGGAGACGACGACCTGCGGGCGTCCAATCCCAACACATGTCTTTGGCCTCGGCTTCATCCGAGAGTCCTACCTGGGGGATAGCCCGACTCCAGGAAGGCTAGGGAACCCCGCCTCAGGCGGGTTCCTAGGGTTAGGAGGGGGGCCACGGGGACACGGGTCAATGCTTTGCTATTGGAACGCTGCCTTCCGTGGCACCTGACTATATCGAGGTGTGATGGCCCACCCGGATAGTAACCGGGTCCATTTGAGCGTCCGTGGAGGCGGGACCACGCACCTCGACGAATTTTTTTTGGATTATAATGGATAATCTCAAAAACTCTTCTGGGCCTAGCCCACCAAATTTTACCTTTACCAATCCCACTCCCCTATCCTTACCAAACACACCCAATACTCCTACATCCCAAATCCTAAGTACTCCCACTACCACTCCCTCTATCCCTTTCTCGACTGGACTCAATGATAAACGACTTGGCATGGAAATTGATAGTAACTCTGGAAAAACATCTGGTATGCAGGTAACCCTGCAACCATATATCCCCTCTTCCCCGCCGAGGAAGAAAGCCAGGGGCGGCAACCGGAAGGAATTAGCAAACAAAGTATTTCTAGATTTCGAAGAAGACAATTGGGGTAGGTTTTTTGTTTTAAAAAAGAAAGAAGGAACATTTACAACCGAATGTTCCTTTAAACTGCATAAATTTATAAAGAGTATGCTGGGCAAAACCAAAAGCATAAGAAAGCTCAATGATGGCTCAATTTGTATAGAAGCCGATAATCAAAATCAAGCAAAAACCATATTAAGCTTGCAGAGATATATGGATGCTGAATTGGAAGCGTGTCCCCATAAACGCCTAAATTCCTCTCAAGGCGTTATCACTTGTAGGGACTTGTTAAATAGCACGATTGAGGACATAAAAGAGGGTCTGGCTGATCAGGGAGTGATAGAGGTGAGGCGCATAAAGCGGCGGCAGGAAGGTTCCTTACTGGACACTGCTTCCCTTGTCCTCACCTTTAATCGCCCAAGACCGCCACAAATGATAGAAGCTGCCTTTTATAATTTGAAATTACGCCCTTACATACCCTCTCCCATGAGGTGTTTTCAATGTCAGAAGTTCGGGCACACTTCCACTAAGTGCAAGGCTCCAGAAGCGGTGTGTGTTTGCGGTAAGCCCAAACATGAGGGCGAATGCACACCGCCAATAATATGTGTAAATTGTGGCGGAGAGCACAATGCTAGATCCTCGGGGTGCCCAATTTTAATGAAAGAAAAAGAAATCCAAAAAATAAAAACTCTTCAACAATTGCCCTACCATGAGGCAAGGGCGATTGTTGAAAGCAAATCGTATGTAAGTAAAGAGGTTTCATACGCTGAGAAGTTAAGGGCGCCCCTATCAGTGGCACACTACATGTCAGCCCCTACAGCTATCCAGGGGCAACAAATAAATGGCCCTACCCTGGCCTTAAAGGGAACTATTGTGAAGGTGGGAGAAATCCCACCACCCAGCCCCTCTCCGACTTTAAGAGGGGCCATTACAAAGGTGAGAGAAATCTCACCATCTATACAAAATGCCCTTCTAGGGGCACCGGTAGCCGAAAGGCTACCTACAATCAATCCCATTGTTAGTGGGAGTGTTACAAAGGTGGGATTGCCCCCACCTAAACAAAAAATCGCTTCCAAAGGGGAGGGGAAGGTGGTTAGTCCACCGAAACGCTCTCCTAGGAGAAAAAGAAATAGTGGTTTGATGTTGCCACCCCCAAATACATTAAGTGTCAGGGGGGGACCATCGGATCTACCTAAGGACAAATTGTCCTCCGGCCAAAGTGTCCGTACCACGAAGCAGCAATGGAAGCTGCTGGGAACGGACATTGAGGCCTCTGAATCGGAGGGGGGAAGCACTTCCGACCACCTCCATAGAAGAAGAAAAAGGGGCTGGCCAAAAGGCAAGCCCCGGAAAACGTGTGCCACTGACTAATAATTACTATGATTACCTTTTCAGCATCCATGTATCTACGTCTTTATGTATATTATAGTTTTGAAATACCAATTTTTGTAAATATTTTAAATTCACTAGGCAAGATCCTGCCACTCGTGGTCACTTCTAGCTATTAAAATGTGTGAGTCCATTCTTCAATGGAACATGCGGGGCTATACTAATAATATGGAAGGTTTACGCCGAATGGTGGCGGAACACCGTCCATTTGGGTTGTGCCTCCAGGAAACAAAGATTCGCCCGGGGCAACACATTCGAATTCCTGGGTACGTCATACACAGTAAAGAGGTACAACCTGCCCCTGGTGGGAGGGCGCGCGGTGGTGTGGCCGTTTGTATACGGGATAACATCCCCAGCAGACGGCTGCACCTCCAAAGTAATTTGCAAGCCGTAGCCGTGCGCCTAGCTACACCACTGCAGATCACTATAGCTACTATCTACCTGCCAGATATATTCTGGCGGAGAAGTGATCTGGAGAATTTGCTCTCGCAGCTCCCTGCTCCGGTGTTGTTGATGGGAGACTTCAACTGTCACAACACCTGGTGGGGGTCAGTGAAAAGTGATGCTCGAGGCAGAACTCTTGAGGAGATTATAGACAATGCTAATCTGATGCTCCTCAACAGTGGTGAAGTAACACGTTTCAATGCACATTCAGGAGGCTTCAGTGCAATTGACCTGAGTGTGGCAACACCCACCATTGCTGCTCGTCTGGAATGGACCACACTAGACGAACTATATCACAGTGACCACTTTCCAATCTTAGTATCGAGCTCCATCTCCAGGTCAAATTATGTAATACCCTGGAGATACGACATCAAAAGGGCAAACTGGACTGCTTATGCCGCGAGAGTGATGATACCAAACTTTACAGGTGATGTGACCCTCGATACCAAGAGATTCACAAAAGCGTTGGTTCATGCTGCCGGGGGCACAATACCGAGGGTTGGTGGGAGAGTCACAAGACCCCCCGTCCCCTGGTGGACTCCGGAATGCAAGGCAGCCAACGCGGCAAAAAAGCAGGCCCTAAATAGATTTAAAAGGTATCCGACGGAGGAAAATTTAATAAATTTTAAAAGATTAAGAGCCAGGGAGAAGTGTTTAATCAAACAAACCAAAAAGGAAACCCTCACCTCCTATATTTCAAAGATTTCCTCATCTTCAACTTTAAAGGAGGTGTGGAATAAGATAAGAGCTCTCTCTGGCAGTCGCAGAACCCCGTCGATACCGATACTAAAAATCAATGATGTCGTCGTCACTGAGTCGGGAGATGTAGCTGGGGCCTTGGCTGGACACTTTTCTCAGGTGTCTAGGTCACAGGGTTTCTCGGTGGAGTTTCTCCGGCGAAAAGGTGACGTGGAGCAACAGCCACTTGACTTTGAATCTGCCATCCTTGAAACATATAATGAACCGCTGACCAAACAAGAATTAGAGAACGCTTTAAAGAAATGCAAAGATACTGCTCCAGGTTTGGATGGAATCCCGTATGCTATGATCAAAAACTTGAACGCAGCTGGGAAGCAAAGCCTTCTCCAGTTGTACAATAGCATATGGGAGACAGGTCAATACCCTGATGGTTGGCGGGAAGCACTTATTATACCGATCCCTAAAGAAGGAAAAGACCCCAGTGATCCCTCTAGTTATAGACCTATTTCGTTGACCACCTGCTTGAGTAAGGTCCTCGAATCCATAATTAATTATAGACTAGTTTATGTGTTAGAAACGAGAGGACTTTACAGCCAGCATCAAGCGGGATTTCGCAGGTATCGTTCCACGTTGGATCAAATGAGCCGCCTTGAGGTCTACGTGCAAAACGCATTCATGCGTAGGGAGCATGTGCTGGCCGTGTTCTTTGACCTCGAGAAGGCTTACGATACAACTTGGAGATATGCGATCCTGCGGAAGTGTCACGAATGGGGGTTGAGAGGGAAATTGCCAAGGTTCCTTTGTGGGTTTTTGGAGTCACGAAGGTTCCGAGTGCGTCTGGGGTCTGTACTTTCGGACCCACACATATTAGAAAATGGAATACCACAGGGGTCGGTATTAAGTGTAACATTATTCACGATGGCAGTAAATAGTCTAGCCGAAGTTGTAGGAGATCCAATTCAAATATCTTTGTACGTCGACGACCTCGCCATTTACCTATCAGGAAGTGATCTAGATGAGGTCGGAGAAACCCTACAACAAGCAGTAGATAAAGTGGCTGAGGAGGCTGAAAGGAACGGTTTCAAATTTTCCAGTACTAAAACGGTGTGCTTACACTTCTGCAGATTACGTCACGAGCACACTCCTCCCACATTATATTTAAAAGACAGATCAATCCAGTACAAAGAAAGCGTCCGTTTCCTAGGCCTCATCTTCGATACTAAGCTAACCTGGCAGGATCACATAGATTATACTTACAAAAAAGCAAGGAGAACCCTCGATATATTGAAATTTCTTGGCAGCTATAAATGGGGTACCGAGCGGGAAATCCTAAAGCGCATCTTCATTGCACTTACCCGCTCCAAATTGGAATATGGAGCGCCAATTTATAGCTCTGCACGCAAGTCACGCCTGAAATTACTAGACCGAATTTATAATGAAGGGATCAGATTATTCACAGGCGCCTTCCGGACCAGTCCATTACAAAGTCTCTATGTAGAGTCGGGGATGCTGCCTCCTCAGTTTAGAAGGGAACAGCTTACTCTGACCTACATCGCCGGAATATGGGGGAAGCGATTTCATCCCTTATTTCATACCATATTCGAGAGCCCACATGATGAAGAGTACCGTCAGCAACGTTCGCGGACGCGACCCCTCGGGGTCCGAGCTAAGGAGTTATTAGATGCGGAGGGAATACAATTTAGCCAAGTGTTGAGTTGGGGCTTTGCGCCTCTACCTCCTTGGTCTATACCCTCTGCAAGCGTCCGCATGGACCTGGCAATACATAAAAAAGAGGAAACACCACCCGTCGTCTATAGACAAAAATTATTGGAACTACTAAATTCTTATTATGACTCCCGCCCTGTCTTTACAGACGGGTCGAAGATAGGCGACGGCGTAGGCAGTGCTGTGTACACGCAGGGAGTTACCCTTAGTTGGACACTCCCTCAATATGCATCAGTGTACACGGCTGAAATGTATGCCATTTGCCAGGCCATAAAGCTAATCGAAGATGAAAATTATAAAAAATCATTAATATTGACGGACTCATTGAGTGCAATAATGGCTCTCCGGGATAAATTCTCGAAGGACCCATTGGTAATAAATAGTTTTAAATCATTGTACTATCTAAGCGCACGTGGTCAAGGGGTGACGTTCGCCTGGGTGCCGGGCCACATAGGAGTGTCCGGTAATGAAAAGGCGGACGAGGCGGCAAAACGAGCAGCCTCTACAAATACTATAGATGTCATCCCTGTACGTCCCACTGACATACAAATTTATATGAAGTATATTATAAACAGAAAATGGCAAGCACAGTGGGACAACACAAATGAAAAGTTAAGAGATATCAGACCAAGTGTGCGAAGTACTACAGTCGAGAATTGCCCGCGGCATGAATCAGTAATACTGACGAGACTAAGGATTGGTCACACACGTGTGACACATGGGTACCTCCTTAATGGCGAAAGAAGGCCGAGGTGTCCTCGATGCCGAGAAAGGCTAACGGTGGCGCACGTACTGGAAGGGTGTCAGGCACTGCACAGCCAGAGGGTAAGAGCAGGTCTGCCACATGACAAGCGCGCTATCTGCAAGAGGGTTCTCCTTACATAAGGAGGCTATTTACATATCTGAAAGATATGAATGTATATAATAGTATTTAGACTAAAAGATAAGTTAGGTTAAGTAAAATGGGTGAAGGAATATCGAGTACTTCACCCAATTAGGTTAGTTATTTTAAAGGGGAAAGGAATATCAAGTACTCTCCCCTTGAGTGAACGTTTAATATGGATGTATTTATTAGTGTGAATGTATTTATTAGCGTGAATGTATTTATTAGCATGAATGTATTTATCAGTGTGAATGTATTTATTAGCGTGCATGTATTTATTAGAGTGAATGTATTTATTGGCGAGAATGTTAGAGTGAATGATTAGAATAGGTTGCATCGCGGGGTTGAAAGAAAATTTATAAAAGTATTTCAACCCCATTAGGTTTAGTTTATTGAAAGATAAGTCCATTAAGGGTGTGCAGGAATATTTGTTAAAAGTACTGCACACCAAATTAGCTTATACATTAAATAGCCTCCTTAGGTTTAGTTGTTACTTATATATTACTTAATAAGTTGATGTAATATGTGTCAATAAATAAATAAATAAAAATAAAATGCTTTTGGTTTTGCATAAATAACGGATTTAGTAGGATAAGGGATGACACAAACAGGGTTCCACACTCCCCCTCGTCGATTAGTTTGATGGTATAAGAGGGGATGTGTGGAAAGAATTGCCTTAATCAAGTGCTCCACCCTACCTTGCTGGGCAAAGTACTGTGGTGGATGCCAAATGAGATTAACATGTGCCATCCCAGCTCGTGTGGCCACAGATAGAGAAAGAAATAATGTTCAAGGGGCGCTAATGGCCAAGGCAGTCGATGCGCCCAAAAAAAAAAAAAAAAAAAAAAAAAAAAAAAAAAAAAAAAAAAAAAAAAAAAAAAAAAAAAAAAAAAAAAAAAAAAAAAAAAAAAAAAAAAAAAAAAAAAAAAAAAAAAATAATAAACACCATCAGTTACTAATATCATTTTCTGGTGGAAATTTCATTTCAACTATTATATATTCGAAATATCTGAGAAAATATTTATTTGTTGGAAGAATAATTTATAGTAGTTGTGGTTGGGTCCGCAGAGCTAGTAATCATCAGAGATCGATTACATTATAGGCTTCATCAATACTTGGTCATCGCCTGGTTTCAGGCGTACGCCCTTTCTTAGGTTGTCTTGATAAACAGATTTTGCAGAGAACTATATCAGTTTATGCACTATTTTGGGAAGGGTTATATATGATTTGTATATATTAAAGTGTTTTTTTCTTTATACCTGACGTTATTATCTAATAACAACTACGTAAATTTACTCCAACATTAAATTAAACTTCATATATTTCCATTAATTACTGGCGAATACCCGAAACCAGAATAAATGTGGTGTAAATGAAATGTGAATAAATGAAATGATTTAATGGAGAGAATAAACTATCATGGAAAATCTCTGATTAAATTATATTATAATCTGAGTATTTTGTATTATAAAATAAAATAATATAAACTATTTTCTATAAGTAAAATTAATAATGCAGTTATTATACATATAATATTAATATTTTAAAATTATTTTGTCAGTCTATGTAAGTGCACAGACCATGAACTCACCTAGGTATTTTAAAACACATCTACCGCCCAGTTTATTGCCACCAAATTTATTAGACACCTGTAAAGTGGTTTATTTGGCTAGAAATCCTTTTGATGTGGCCGTCTCATTTTATCATATCAGTAAATTAATAAAAGCAGTCGATTATCAAGGTGACTTTGAGAAATATTGGGAATTGTTTGAAAAAGTTCTAAGTAAGTATCAACAGAATACTCATCAGTTTTTTTTTATATTTATGTACTTATTTTTACTAGGGTGCATAATTTTTATAAAATAGCGATTGTGTATCTTTCAGTTATTTATTCTCCATATTGGGAACATATTAAGGAAGGATGGGAGAATAGGAATCACCCAAATTTTTTGTTTTTATTTTATGAGGATTTACTGCGAGTAAGTGACTTGTTAAAACAGATTGTGATACCTACTCCTAATTTGATAGGATTATTTGAATATTATTTGCAATATATTTTTCGACCTAATTAAATTATGATCTAGTAATTTATTTGCTGCAAAAGCTTTGAATTTGTCAGATTTTTCCCTTTTCTATTATTTGAAGAACCATCCCACTCACTAATAATAATTTAATTTAGGTTAATTCTTATAATTAATTAATTAAATTACTTCACCAGGACTTACATGGCAATATAAGAAAAATATGTACATTTTTAAACAAACAAATGACCGAAGATGAAATTAAAAGTCTAGCGGATTATTTACATATCGATAATTTTCGTAAAAATTTTGTATTTAGCAATAACTTAAATGAAATTAAGGGAATGATTAATCCAGAAGCACAAGGTTTTATTCGTACAGGTTAGTTTGTTTTCACGTAAAAGAAAGTTAAATGAAATTACTTATGTTATGAGATATGACTTAGAGTAAGTGCTTTTTAATTTATGTTGCTCACTTTAATTTGTTTGTACTAACAAAACTTCGTTCACAATTTGGCTTATTTTGTTTTACACAGGTAAAATCGGAGGCAATGAGGAATTCGATGATGATAAAATTAAATTGAGAGCGGAGAAATGGTTTAAGGAGAATTTTGCGAAGACTGATATTGTATTTCCAGAATTTTAACATTCCTACATTATACTAGATTGCATTCTGATTAGGTATAACAACACAAAATTTGATAAAATAAAAGTCTTTATTACTTTCGTACCTTGATTTACCTTCATAAAATGATATCTGTATTTTAAATATTTGGGCTATAAAGCAGTTTGTTTGGAAACTGATTTAAACTGTAAGGGAATGAGGTTTTCACCAACTGAAAGGAAATTTGCACATATTCTTAAATATTTTTAACAGAAACAATTTTCAATTGTTAAAATTATTCAAATTTAGCAGGATTAAGATCATTAAAATTCTCTTTTAGTATAAGAGAATTATGATCTCCCTATAAATATTATTATATTGTAATGGGAAACATGTTGTTGAATAAATTGAGAATTATAATTTTGAACTTAATAAATGTTTTATTTCAATTTATATTAAATTCTTCATAGGGGCAATGGAGTAGTTACTTCTTCGAGGCACAACTATGGTTTTCCCAGTTTAAGACATGGACAACAGTTTCATCTGAATCACTTACAGAATATAGGGGTCGTTGGGTACAAATACATGGATTTATCGCACATCCGATAAAGTCTAGGCCACTATTTGTGGTCACTTTAAGCAATTGTATTCCCAATTATTACGAGATTATACGAATAACTTCTATCGAATATGTAGTAGGATTCGCAAACTAGCTTCTATGTTCAAACACTAACACCATAGATTATATGGATTAATGGCCACTTTCTGGCCACATCTGTCTCTCAGTTAGAAAATCTACGTGTGACCATTGCCTTGTGGGAATCGAATTATTGCTCTCAACCCATTTTCGTTATGTTAAGTCAAGAAACAACATACAAAAAAGCAAAACAAAAAAAATCAACTGATAACGTTAATTTGACGAAAATTTACATTAGAGAAAGGAATAATTATAAAATTTTGCCAAGTAATAAAAACAAGAGTATAACAATGCAGTGTCAGTAGACCTTTCCAAAAAATTTTGGCAAAAGGTAAATAAATTATATTGCAAAAAATTTTATGAAAATCTAATAAATATTGACCTTACGAAGCAGTACCTAATAATGTATAATGTTTCAGTAGGTAATACTACATTTGATAATATATATCATTCTGATTTAGATAAATATATCTCAGAAACAGAAATAATGTTGTCGTTAAGAAAATCAAAATCTGTAAAATCAAAGGACGTGAGATTTATATTTCCGGTGTTAAGTTATTCGAAAATCTAGTACGGTCACAAAACAGCAGTAAGCGAAAGTGCGACTTAATTTGGAACTAATAAAATAGTGATAATTAATGTGGAAGATAAACATAGATAACATTGTGTTTTATGTTACGTGACAAATACTAGGTGGTGGGGTACCCCTCTTGGAGAAGGTTATCTGATTTGATTATGTTAGTATTTGACAAGCTTGTAACCGAGAAACCTTATACATTCAGTAAGTAACTAAAAAAACTGTATACATTCAGTAAGTTTTGATAAATTTGTAGGCTAATCTGACATATGAAATAAAAATTTAATATGTACAGAAGCTGATAATGTTTCCATATAAAATTACAAATATTGAAGGAAACGATGGTAAAGAGCTTTTAGAACTGTTCAAAGGGCAAACAGCAGGTTTTGTACAAGTTGGTCCAAAAAAATGGATACTTCCAGCAAAGTATGCTGAACGTGCTGAGAAATATTATACGTTTGATTTGAAACAAGATGATTTATGACTTATGGCGCATCCTAGATCACGTGAGATACCATTGTTGCTAAATATTTTGTTGAATTATTTTCATAAAGTTGAATATTTTATTTCTGTTTTAGGCTCTACTTGGATGCAAGAATTACATTGGCTAATAAATAACAAATTAGATTATGAGATTTCCTCTACAATATCTATATATAAGCGATTTCCACTATTTGAGTATGATAATTTAAATTATTATAGTCATTTAAACTTTAATTCTAAGGAAATTATTGCCATTAAGTGGACGGTATTTTTCCGTTGATTTTAATTTGGAGGACCATCCTGTTTTTGATAAACAGATAAGACATGAAATAAAATCAGGAGTGATTTGTATAATTTTATTTTTTATGCATTTTTAAATAAAAAGGTAATAATTTATTTATTCAATGGAATTTTAATTATATGGTGAAGAAAATATATAAAATTTGTTAAGTATATTAAATTTTAGCAGAAAGGAAATGTGAACTGTTGCTGGCTGAAGCTTGATCAGGCATGTTGAGACATGCATGGTAACTCATAATAACCATAGATATTTTTTTTTTTTTTTTAATTTCCACTTTAATACATACAATTACCCAAAGTGTACAAAAAAAATACAAAAATCCTTATAATAAAAAACGAAAAATGTACTGGAAATTACTGCTTCCATAAGGGACAGATTCCCGTGCATGGAAGCAGGAGCCCCTCTCAACCCATAAGACTATGTTTTATGACATATTAATATAGCCATATGCACTGTACGTGCAATAGCTAAGAGATTACAAATACTTTTATATATAAAATATACAACAAATTATTACAAAACCTTTTTTTGTATGCTAAGTATGCAATTTAAATAAAATATATGTTAACAAAAACATGATAAAACTTTTCTACCTTTTCTACTTTATATTTACAATTCCACCTTTTATTTATCTTATTCATTCTGAGATACTAGAATACCTCCGTCCTGGTCCTAATCACCGAAACTTCAATCAATGTCAACGCCAGTAGTTGTCGTTAAATATCTGGTTAGATATTTTAAAAATCCTTTGAGTGAATTTGCTCCTAAGTTCTTTTGGTAGAGCGTTAAAAAACCGGACTCCCCGAATAAAGTAAGAACCGTGCATTAAAGCAGTGTTTGAGAAAGCTGTGGGAGCCACAAAATCCTCCCTAGATCTAGTGCTCTACTGATCCAATCCTTCCTTCTTTCACTGCCTGAAGGATAGCCGATCTCATGTATAGGTGCTTAAGATCAAGTACATTTAATCGTTTAAAAAGTGGTTTAGTATGGTTATTTTTGTTTGTTTTTTTAAAGATAGTTCGTAAAATAGTTTTTATTATTAAAAGAGTATTTCTTTAATTTATTATATTCGAAATACTATTGGCTAACATGGGTGGCGTGATGTGAGAGGTGGGGATATGTATGCTGTTTATGGAAGAATTGTAACTTGCATTGTGAGCCATCATTTTAGTTGATAAAACAATGGACAGTGGTTTTGTTTTATATGTAGATAGATAAATAAGTAAAAAGTATTCTCATAAATCGATGATAATCGATATACTAGATTGATATGTGTAATCGTTATGCTTGATCGATACATATACACACAGCTTAGTATGATTTATATCTTCCACAGATTACAATACCTGTAAAAAGGTTCTATTGGCTAAAACTTGAGTGTTGCGCATGCGTAATAGATGGCAAAATAGCCTTGCGCAGAGGGCTGAAATCCTTTTCTTATATAAGAAAAGTATTCTCATAAATGCATGCGTAGTAGATTTAGAAGTTTGAAACTTGCAATTCTAATGGCTGGCTAGTGTTTTGAGCTTGCGTATTAGATGGTGAAATTAATTATTCGCTAGATCGATCACTGCGCACGCGTCGTAGATTTAGAAAACAGTAAATTGGCTGTGACGTCATAGAATGAAGATAATAAGTTATAGATGGGCAGTTTTCTCTGGACGCGTTTGTCAGTTCTCGGTACGCGTGTGTTGTGTTAAGATGTGAGTATCAGCAGCAGCAGGCAGTTGGATGGGGTAAGTAACTCTTTTTTTTTTATGACTTGTTAAAGTTGGGTTATGATGAAAATAATTGATTTTTAAGCTGCATGTAAATACTGCATTCCTATTGGCTAAGCGTGTGAGAGCCGCAATTCCATTAGCTAGTGCGCATAATCGAAATACAATATAGTGCTACATTCTGATTGGTTGAGAAAATGTCACTAGAAGCGTGTCATAGCTTCTAGTGACAAAGTTGGGCAGGTGTTCATGACTCATTGTATATGCAAATATTTTTTCCATAATAGGATTAAAATATTGTAACGTGAGAAACATGCTCGAACAGGCAAGATATGTTCATTTGAGTTCAAAGTTTAATAATTAAAAATCATAAATAGTGATTAAGATAAGAATTTTTTTTTATAAGATAATAATGCTAATGAGGGCAAAGTTTATGTTCAATGACAAGTGGTAACATGTCCGGGCAGGCAAGACATGTTAGAAATAAATAAAATAAAACTTTTCCTAGATAAGTCATTGTATATACGTACTTTTTTTCATAATAGGATTAAGTATTACAAACATGCTAAGAAGACCTGTGGTAAGGCAAAAAAGGTAATGAGTACAAAGTTTTATTTTTTTCTTAATAGGATTAAGTATTACAAAACCATTTCCTGGATGACTCATTGTAGTATCTTTGCATCTTTCCTAATAAGTAACTAACATGTTCGAACAGGCAAGATATATGTTGTTTTGATTACAAGGTTCAATAAAAAAGAATACAAAGCGATTAAGGTTAGAATAGATATATATATATATTTTTTTTTATTAGTACAAAGTTTAATTTCAAAAGGTGATGCAATAACTAACCTGTTGTGGTAGAAGAAAATAGGTAGTGTTTTTCTTATTAATAAATTACATTTATAAGATCGATATTAATCAATATGGATAATCGATATTTGCAATCGATATATTGCGATTGGCAGTGGAACACTATAGGCGTGTGACGTTATCTGAACAGGAATTGTCTAGAAGGCAGTGGTAATAAATATGTATATTTTTAATCAATAAAGCAGTGGCAATGCTATTGGCTGTGACGTCACACGAATAATATATTGCAACGGCAGTGGTTTTGTTATACAAATAATAAAATCGATATTTCTAAACTATAAGGCAATGGCAGATCTAGTGCGCACAGGAGTGAGTATAAACGTTACAATAGCAGATTGTTTTGCTAGATGGAGGTTCAGTTCTGTGTAAGTACACGTCGTGTTAATATCAACAGCAGCAGGCAGCTGGAAGGGGTAAGTCCATCTTTTTTTTTATTATTATTATTTTGATTGTGCGGTGAAAGTTAGATGTCACTCCGCCAAATTGTTTTTTTATGTGTTTTGTGAATTTCTTTATTATTGTTATTATTATTCTGTGTGACAGTTGAATGCATCTCCGCCATATTATTTTCTATTATATAATTTTTTTGTGAGTGGGTTGAGCGGAAATAAAATTATGATAGTGCGAGCGTTAAGATAGAAGTGTACGTTGAAAATTATAGCTAGCGAGAGGAACATTCTGGCCGACTGGTTATGGTGATGGACTTCCAACCTAAAGATTGTAGGATCGAATCGCAGGAAAGACAAGTTTTTTCATATATTATAAAAAATAATTCCCCTCTTGCCCATAGTAAGCAATGATGTGGCGAGGGGTGGGGAAGTTAAGAATGGAAGTGTACGTTGATAACTACAGCTAGCGAGAGGACTACAATGGTCGGGTGGTTAGGGTGATGCAACTTCCAACCTAAAGATTGTAGGATCGAATCGCAGGTAAGACAAGTTTTTTCATATGAAATAAAAATGAAAAATACCCCTCCAGCCTAGAGACAGGCGAGGGGGTGTGTTACGGTGTTAGGTTCCGCATCTTGTTGTGGCGATGGATTGACCATGGAGGTGGAAAAAATGGAGTCATCGGTTTGGATGAAAGTTTAAGGAGGGGGGTGAAAAGAAAATGGAGCCATCTATTTGGATGTAGGTAAAGGAGTAGAAGTAGAAAAATGGAGTCATCGGATTGGATGATAAATTCAGGAGTGGGGGTAATGATGTCTTCGGTATGGATGTTATGTTAAGGAGTGGGAGGGGGAAATACGGCCATCGGATTGGACGATAGATTAAGGGGTGGGGGTGCAAAGAAAATATAGTCATCGATTTGGATGATAGGTGACGGTGAGGGGGTAAGTGGGCGTGGTTAAGGCTTGTCAAAATCGATTGTTGGACTGGGGTGGGGGTAAGTGGGCGTGGTCTATGTGTTCGTCCAGTTCGGTGATTGGTCAGTGGTGGGGTGTAAGTGAGCGTGGTCTAAGGGCTCATCCAGTTCGATGATTGGCCGGCGAGAGAGGAGCAAAAAATAGTCGGGAGGAGCGCAAAAAGTAGGGAGGAGCAAACGAGAGAGGAGCAAAGAAGGTCAGGAGGAGCAAAAAAAGGCCCCTCCTCAAAAAAAATGTGCCAGCTCGCCCAAAACGTATCTACTTTTGTATTTAATTTACATACGACTAACTTCTATTGAATATGTAGTTTGTTCTCCTACTAACTTCCGTGTTCAAATACTGACACAATAGATCTATTATTAATACATACTCAGTCTGCACATTTGATATCTATTTATTGACTGCCACTTTTGTATAAACTGTGCTAAAATTTTGAAAAATATTTTAGTTTGAAGAATGCGTGGTCAGTGGTATGCTTGGCTGCGGTAGTCTTTTTGTTCGGTGAGTTCCTTCTTTAGTTAAACCAGTGATACTGGGGTGGATAAAATTTCTATTTATTATAGGAGACGAGATTGTAGCGTGATACTTAGGTAATTTTATGTTTATGTTGGGAACTAATAATATTGTAATTAACCATAGGTAATAATCTGTACAATAAAGGCGAATTAGATATGATTGCGTAGACATGTGGTTGTAGTCAATTGTATAATAGTAGCTTAGTTTGGGAATACCCGAGAACGGCCCCATTTGGTGTTAGAAATCTAATGATACTTTATACTATTGAACTGCACATAAGAAGGTAACATTTTTAGCCAATTTTCTTGTTACATTAACCGTTTCAAGTTCCTTAAGTTAGTAATAAGTAACCGGTAACTTAGAAATTTCATAATTTTATATGGTAATATTAATCTTTAAGGATTGGTAGACATTGAATAGTATAATCGTGTTGTCATTCCCTGATGTTGTCCGAATCATTGTTAATAATTAATTGTGTTGTTCTTGTAAACGATGGTGCTTACTCCCAAGCTCCACCCGCTCATTATTACATTATATTATACTTCTTCAATTTGAAATAGAGCAAAGTAATAAAAATTTATTCAAATTAATTTGAAACTTTCTGATA
Organism: Triatoma infestans; assembly: GCA_011037195.1. Taxonomy (NCBI): domain Eukaryota; kingdom Metazoa; phylum Arthropoda; class Insecta; order Hemiptera; family Reduviidae; genus Triatoma; species Triatoma infestans. The sequence goes on along the minus strand of JAAEAF010014473.1, from coordinate 86,476 downwards.
ATCGAATTAGTAATTTTACTGTCTTTTTCAAGGGTTATTTCAATTTAAAAAATTTGGATACGTGTTCAACATATATTTCATTATTAATATGATCCCGAAACTAATACCAGCTAACAATGCTGATACTAAAAATAATACAAAATGTCAGTTTGAAACACTCACGACGTTCTGTTCCTTCTGTTTGAAGATTATTCCGAGAAAATTCTTTTAAAAGATATTTCTGGCTGCAGGGGGTATGCTTGTTTTAAAAGAAGTATATAGATTGTAACGTTTTTTCCCTTGAACTAGCTACTGCAACTAGTTTCTAAGTGGGTTCGTTTAGATAATACACTCTAAACTTCAATAAGAAATACACCAATTTATTGTTTAACATATTAAATTACAAAAAAACACTTAATAATAATTCATACATAAGTTTAAAACCAACAAAAGTTCTCTAATTTCACTTTGTATTCACTTTTCACAAACGCGTACTCCGTTTGTAACAAGATTCTGTGTACACTGACTTTGTTCCATTATTTATGGTGGAGAAGGGTCTGGAAGATTCTCGAGCATTCTGGAAAGAGCTAGAGCGCGCAGCCACTAGGATAACTTCAGAAATCTGCTTTTTCTCCTAGATGGCAACAGTTGCATTCATTGCCATCATCACGATCCCTAGATGTTCTGGAATAGTCAGAATTAGCGGTAATACCAACTATACTAGTTGATGGGACCGAAGAACTACCTCCAGGTCGTTGCGAAGACTGTGCAGTAGATCTTGATGTACTTCCAGTAGTAGCACTACCATTCGAAGGACCACCAGTTCCTTTGGAGGTAGTTCTTCGGTCCTATCCTAGTTGATGGGACCGAAGAACTACCTCCAGGACGATGAGAAGACTGTGTAGTAGATCTTGATGCACTTCCAGAAGAAAATGGAACACTGAAGGAAAACTGCTAGAAACTGTTAATTTTTCCAATTATTTTAGTATGGGTCTCACTCCACTCGTGAATTTCAAACCACATTTCTTGGAGTAACTGCACAAGGCTAAGTTGGCGGTAAACTTTCAATAGAAATATTTCAAATAAAAATTAAATTCCTATTTCAAAGAAATTTGAGGTATTCAATGCAGTAATACGTTCGGTTATTTGTTACGGAGGATAGGTGTGGGGCCATCAACATTTTGAGGAAGTGGAAAAGTTGTAACTTATTTTTTATTAAAATATTAAAAAACTATTTTCAGTACCGGTTAATACCCCACGATATATAGCCTACCTTGAACCAGATTTTTTACCAATTTATTTCTATACAATACAACTGCATTTTACACATTTAATGAGAGTGTTTAATGTCGATGCCGACTACGAGATTGCCGAGAATCCTGGCACAGGTAATAATTAAACATAAGATTTATTGGCATAAAGTTAACCTAGAATTATGTAACAAGTATGGTATTACTTTATCAGATTATGATAATGTTAATTTAGATACTATTGTCTCTCATCTTAAGACAGAATTTAGAGGTGCAATGGTGGAGAAGGCTAATGTATCTAGTTTCCACTGTTTATACAGGGATTTAATGCTTGATCCAACGGTAGGCGCTATATAAGTGATGCGAATAACTTAAACTTTATAAGAGTAATTTTTGGGCAGTTGATCTCTCTTACTAATGTGATGAGGTCTAAGCAACAGGGACTATTCGCCCTTTGCAATAGAGAAGAGGTGGAGGATTTGTATCACTATGTGGGTGTCTGTCGGGTCCGGACTTTGTCTTTTTCTGAAGTAATATTTTTATTGAATGGTGGCGACTGGAAGCGTCTATTTTATCACATTAGCGCTTATAAGTATCGGGCTTTTCTAATTAGAGAATATAATACATAGGAAAAAAAGGAAGTTGATTTGTAAATTTATGAAGCAACTCTGACGGTAATTTACTAAGCCGAAATGCTGTTTGTACAATGCTATTTAAAGGTTTTTTCCTTAGTAAATTGTATATATAATATTCAAAAAGCTATTCTGTTCTAATTACATCTTTCATTTCCTTATGGCCCCTTTTCATTTCGTCTGGGCTTTTCTTCATTTCCTCTATCATTTCGTCCTGTCTCCTTTTTATTTCATCCAAACTCCTTTTCAATTCGTCCCAGCACCTTATCAGTTCCTTCGCAAGTGCTATCAGTTTCTCCATTTTCCGTTTGACTTATGGTACTTATGGTACTCTTACAACAAAGCTGATACTAAGCTGTTACCTGTTTAGAGGTTTTATACCACTTCTGACACCAAATGGAACGCTTTTCCACTTGAATACCTACTGCAACTAGTTTCTAAGTGGGTTCGTTTAGATAAAACACTAATTTATTTAAACACAATAAATTACAAATAATTACACTTAATACACAGTTTAAAACCAACAAAATTTTTCTAATTTCATTTTTTATACACTTTTCACAAACACGCACTCCGTTTGTAAAGAAGAGTCTGTAAAAAGAGACTGATGTTCCACTATTTATACCGGTGGAGAAGGGTCTGGAAGGTTCTCGTATAGCACTTCCAGCGGCCAGTAAGAGAACTTTTGAGGTACCCGCATTTCTCCTAGATGGCACTAGTGGCTGCGTTACAATATTAAGTTTAGCTAACAAACATTTCTTTACAGTTTGACTCGTAGTCGAATGTCACATTGATTTAAACTTCCAACATCAAAGCATTTTGTTTTTATTCTTGAAAAAATTATTAACTTGTACTACGAGTATTTAACTTAACTCACTGAGTAAATAGATTTAACGCCATGTAGTAGATACCATATCGTAATTACAGATGAAAGTTGATATTAAATAAATTAACATTTGTCATTTTTAACTCTTAATTTATATATAATGTGTCATTGGTGATCAATGTGTAGTTTATTTGTAGTACTGGGCAGCACGAGCGGTGTATCAAGGGGCTTGTTTTTTTTTTCTTTTTTTTTTTTTCGTTTAATTCAGTTTACAACCAGACCAGCAGACTACAATGCTATACATGGCTAGGTATAAATAATAAGTATAACACAAATATTAACTAAAATTTTAACAATTCACAAAACTGAAAATTTAAACAATTTATTCATTTATTTAACAAACTATTACGCACTAATGTTCATAACGTCTTGTATCAGTCTAGGTTTAAGTCTTCTGTCGTTTAGTTTATAACCGATTCTTGAAATAATGCTGTTATTAGAGATTTGTAGGTTTCTTATAAATTTGACGGAGGTTGTCTTTATATAGTTTGTCACTGTCGGTAGTTGCAGTTCCTTATGAAGCTGTTGATTTCGCACGAACCAGGCTGCATTCGTTATGATGCGTATAACTTTATTTTGAAGGACCTGTATCCGTTTTAATTTAGAATTTGCTGCACCGCCCCATACAGGACAGGCATACATTATTACAGGTCTGATAAGTGAAGTGTATAACAACTTACCACAGGTGATTTTTAATTTTGATCTTCTGTTTAAAAGAGGATATAGCTGAGAGAGTCGAGCATATGCTAGGTTTAGTTTTGTGTTAATATGATGGTTCCATGTGAGGCGCCTGTCTAACTGTAGTCCTAGATATTTAACTGTCTCATCGGGTGCTTTATAAGGTATTTGATTTGTGGCTATTGTGATAGTCTGTGGATTTTGCGGCCTTCTTAATGTGAATATCATGGCCTCACATTTATTTGCATTTAGTTCTAGTTTCCATTTGTATAACCAAGGAAGTAGACTATCCACTGCAGACTGGATTTGTGTTGCACAAACATTGATGTCTTCATGGCTAACAAAAAGTGCGGTGTCATCTGCGTACATGGCTGTAGTTGGACCATCTATCTGTGGAATATCGTGCATGTAAATGTTGAACAGGATCGGTCCCAGCACTGAACCTTGCGGGACTCCTGCTCTAATATTTTTAGGTGAAGATATGGAGCTTTGTATTCTAATAGAAAACGTCCGGTTCGTGACAAAGGACTCGATTATCTCAATTAGATATAGAGGGAGATTTATCTTGAACAGTTTGTGTACTAATCCAGCATGCCACACTTTGTCAAATGCCTGTTGCAGATCCATAAATATTGCTAGAGTATGTTGTTTTGCCTCAAAACTTTTTATGATAAGTTCGTGCATGCCCATCAGCCAGTGTACAGTGGAAAGCCCAGACCTAAAACCAAACTGAAAGTCAGGTATTACACTGTTTGTTTCAAGATATCTTTCTAATCTCTTCTTGATTACCTTTTCTAATATTTTCGATATATTAGAAAGGAGACTGATAGGTCTATAGCTTTTCAGTTCATTTTTTGGTTTATTGGGTTTATGCACTACTATAATCATTGCATGTTTCCAAACGTCCGGAAAATATCTAACTGAAAGGCAAGCATTGAATATGGATGCAAGTACTGCTAGACTCTTTTTAGTTAGGTGTTTTAATATAATATTTGGAATTCTGTCACTACCAGGTGATTTTTTATTTTCCAATCTAGCAATAAATTCAGATAGTTCTGCTGGTGAAGTACAGTCGGGTGTAACATTTATTAATTCCGTTTGATCATCTGAATAGTAATTATTTATCTCATCCTGATCACCATCATTAGTGTTAACAGAAAATACATTCTCAAAATATGTGGCAAAAGCTTCTACTTTCTCTGCGTCACTTGAGAATACCAAACTACCCTCTTTTATTGGTGGAATAGTAAGAGAAGTTTTCAGGATCTGTCTTGTCGCTTTCCACATATGAGTATCATTAGGGTGAATATTTTCGATGAAACTCTGATATTGTTGTATGCGATGTCTATCTAGTTCAAACTTTACCTGTCTAATAAGTCGATTTAGTTTGGTTTTAAGAAATGAATGTCTGTGCATTTGCCAAGCCCTTCTAATTCTGTGTTTCTCTTGTATTAGTGCGCTAATGTGATATGGTAAAGAATGTTTAACTGAGTTTCTCCTATGAAAATTTGTGTGAGAGGCCATGTCTATAGCGTTAGATATAGAGTTTGTGAAGTCGACTACAGCTTCATCAATACCTTCTTTACTGTAAACTATTGAACCAGCTTTTATCTGTATATCTAATTCTTGTTGAAAACATTGCCAATCTACTCGACCTTTTATTAGAGGTTCAATGACAGTCATCTCTTGAGGTGTTTCATTAAATGTTATAATGACTGGTAGGTGATCCGAGTCCAGTTCGGTTATTACCTGTGTCCGGATGGGTAAGTTGAAATTTTTAATTAACATTATATCTAATATATCTGGTTGCCTATTATGCTGAAAAGGAAAGTATGTCGGTTGCATCGGTGAATTGATGTGAAGGTTATATTGACTAGCGTAGTTGTTTAATCGGACTCCATTTGCGTTATTTACACGACAATTCCAAATAATATTCTTAGAGTTAAGATCGCCGAACACTAAAACGGGGTTTGTAATCTGTGAAATAATTCTTATATCATGCTCTAATAAACGGGCATTTGGAGGTAAGTAGGCTGAGATAATGGTCACCGCATTTTGTGTGCATAAATTTAAATTTATAGCTGTAGTTTCAATTTTTTGAAAATCGGGTAGTGAGATTTCATAGTGAGCGATATTTCTTTTAATTATTATTGCCACTCCACCTGAGGCAATTTTTGATAATCTATCATTTCTATAGACAGTATAATTTGGTATTTTGAATTTATCATTTTTGGTAAAGTGCGTTTCAGAAACACAGGCAATATCAATATTATGCCTATTTAGAAAATCAATAAATGTATTCCGTTTATTATGTAATCCATTTGCGTTCCAGTTGATAATTTTTAACACAGGTAGATTTGCAGGGACAGTCACTTTTTAATGTGAGAAATGTAGGCATTATTTACACAATCCATAAAAAATGTGCTAATGCGTGGTATAAGAGGTTTAATTGCATTAACAATAACTTTAGTTATTAATGTAATAAAATCGTTTAAATTAAAATTGTCTTTAATGTTTGCTTCAATGTTCGTATTTTCTTTAACAACAGAAGCATAACTTCTTTGTTGTGTTGAACTTTGCAGTGTGTTTGGTTTATTTATTTGCCTGTTTATATTTTGATTTTGTGAATTAGTCACATTTTGCCTGTCAGCTGTGTAGTACTGCATTTTTATCTGTTGGTAGTAAACACAACGTTTGTAGTTAGCTGCGTGTGATTCACCGCAGTTTACACATTTAGGTGTTTTTAATTTTTTGTGTACACATTCGCTAAACAAATGATCACCAGCACATTTAACGCAGCGGGGCTCCAATTTACAATAGTTTTTAGTGTGGCCATAACGCTGACAAAGAACACATTGTGGAATTTCATTAGTTTTTAATTTTGGCTCAACTGTTATTTTTAAATTCAAAATGTGGTTTAATTGAAATATTTTCTTACCTTGTTCATTTTTATCAATAGTTACAGAATAAAGTGTTGTTGGTAACTTGTCTCTATTTTTTAACCTCATTAAATGTTTCACAGGTAAGTTTAATTCTTTTAGAGCTTCAAGCAGTTCTTGATCACAAATAGAATAAGGTATACCTCTGATAATTACAATTAGATTGTTATCATTATCAGGAGATTTATAAGTATAATAGTTAACGTTATTATTATCGTAAAATTTTGTGAGATTTCGAAAGTCAGTTATGTCGGAAGTTGATATTTTTAATGAATTTCTGTTTTGTTTAACTTCAAAACTATTTTTAACGATTTTCCGGATATCCTGTAGAATCTCTTGGTAATTTAATAAATGTTCAGCTGAACTTTGCAGAAAAATAGGAGGTATTTTTACAGTTTTAACTTCAGTAGTTGTTTCAGTGTTACTTTCATTGTCACTGTTAAGCTGAGAAAGTGGAGCAAAACTGTTGCTTAGCGGTATTGGAGAAATATTTAAACAATATTTTTTACCTTTTCTAGGCGGTGTATTACCGGGAGAAATATGTTTTCTTTTATTATCCACAATTGTGGAATCCATTTCAGCTGATGAGTTAGCAGCATCACCTGTTTTTTTTAACATGCTTACAGATTTTTCACTTATTTCTTTTCACTTGTTCACTAGCCTCATGGCTAGACACACAGATAATTTCCTTATCAATACACAATTATTTAGTTTTTCACAATATTAATTAATAATAGGAAATAGTAATTTAGATATGAGACTAGAACACAGAGTACTTAACAGTTCAAAGGTTCGAGCGCTACTAAGGGGCTTGTATGTGAATATGTTGTATTGTATTTTAGTAAAATAATATATTATCTTTAAATTAACTTAAATACTTTCAAACATTACAATAATAAGCTTATAAATATACAGAAACTGTATCTTAGCTTGTTTGATTTAAACTCAAGTGCCTAACACTTTTAGGAACATGGATGTTCTCTCTCGAATGTATACTAGATGAATGCCTCAAACAGACTGGTGAAATAATGCTTCTCTTGTAGTTAAAAATCTGTCCTTTATATATGATTTCTAGAAGGGGTAAAAAGACAAAGAGTGGCTGAGTTCTCCGACCGATCTTGTACCGGTGTCTTATACCTGCTTAGTCCTCAAAAGTTCTAATTTCATTTCACCGCATTAATATATACTTTGTTTTAAGTTAGAATTCACTAAAATATTTTCTAAATTATTTGAATTTTTCTACTTGCTTCTTCCACTATATATGCAACTGGAGTCATTAATGAAAAAAAAAAAAAATGTTTCTGAAATTTCCTAAACAAATTAGTGGCTGATTTCATTTCATTTAATTCCTAGGAGCCTCTGCAGCTCACTGTCCGTTAATGGAGAGTGTTGTCTGTAACGAGAGAACACTGTCCGGAAGGCAGCAGTGCATTAAGAAGACCCCAGGTGCCATTGACCATAGATGTTGAATCGCCTAAAATTAAATTTAAAAAAATGTTCTAATTTAGATATTCATCTGGTTAGATAAATATATATATATGATATGTATTCGTTATTGAATGTCTTGGTAATTTAATAATAAACAATATATTTACAATAAAAAAAAAAAAAAATCATTTTATACGATTATTACATAAATTAGATGATATTCACTTCATATTTAGGAAATTTAATTCAATATAAATTTTATTATTAAAATATTTAATATTATAAAATAAATTTAAAATATAAAAAAGAATTTCTTCAAGTAATATTTAATAGATAAGTAAATATATTTTCAGAGTCTTCTAATTGAGGTCATTTATTCTTTATCAGTTTCAACTTAGTTTTCTTAGAATTAATTTAGCTTGCATCAATATAAAGGTTTGGTTATCGGCCAACTGCTGGCATTAATAATTAACTCCGCACTACCCTGAGAGAAATAATGTTTAATGGAGGATTTTTCTTGACTTCGCCGTTACGAATTTGGTAGAAGTGAATAGTGAAAATAGACAGTATTAAAAAATTAAATAACCACATTGTCATCGTTTCCACAAATATATTGTTTTTTTTAAGGCATAGAAAAATGTAATATTTAAAGCAGAATATTAACATTTAACAATTTAATAAACAAAATGAACTAATTTTTAAAAATGATTATAATTTTTGTAAGAGGCGCGCAGTTATATAAAATGTGTTTGTATTAGAATAATTCAAAATAATATTAAAAGAGAGTGGAGTTAGAAAATTAGGACACTGCTGAGTCGACATGTACCACCCTGGCATAGCAGCTAGTAATTGAAGTCATTCTGGTGAATGTCGCCGTGGAGTGAAGGGTGATCCTGCACCTGTGGCTGATCCGCGGTAAGTCCTAGCGCAGTAAAGTATTTTAAAGGTAGATGTGCGTTTGGTATGCCAGAGTGGTAGTCGCCCAGCAGATTGCTAGTAGTAGTTAGTGGATAAGTGTTAGTACTTAGTTGTTAGTAAATAGTAAGCTAAGGGTTAAATGATCGGGGTTTCTTGATGTAGTTGTAAGTGGGGGTCATATAGTAGCGTAGGTATAGATATAATATATATAACGGGGTAATGTTGTACTATTCGGGGTTATATGTAGTTGCATAGAGTGTTTAGTTAAGTAGTGTTAAGTAATTGGTCTGTATATTCTGTTAAATTATAATAAATGGATGATCTTTGAGTTTAGTTAAATAGTGTGTAAGTAATTGGTCTGTATAGTTTGTTAATTTATAATAAATGTATGATTTCTGAGTGTGGCCTACTTTGGGTTCCTTGGCCGAACCTTACATTTTTTTATAACAAATTATGGTGATGTTTGTTTTAGAGTTTTTGCCCTTAATAGTTTGCTTAATGAATTGTTCACTTATAGGTATCATGTTTTAAATATTATTGTATTTTTTATGCCTTGAAAAAAACAAAACATTTGTCAAAACGTTGGCAAGATATTATCTTCTAACTAACGCCGAACCTTTCTATTTTCTTCTGCAAAATGTTTTTTTTTTTTTAGTTGTACCGGGGGCTGCGACCAAAAGCGGCCTATTGTGTCAACCCACTGGTGCCAAGGGCCTACCTTATAGCACTCATATAAGGTTAAGATCTCTGAGGAATCTCAGGATCTGGAAAGTTCTAGGGAGGGTGTACCTTCCTCCTTTGCATTATAACATGGATTCCAACTTCTTCAGGTGCCCACTGGTTCTTCAAAAGTCCGAGATGAAATCTGTCAGCATGCGAAGTCTGATGCACTGATGCACCTTCAGATCTTTCTGGTTATAATTTGCCCTGTCAGATCGTAGCTTGCTTCAGTAAGGGGAGGATTTTCCAGAGATGGGCTCACTTCAGTTTCTCTTCTTTTTTGAGTTCTTCCCGAAGAGATTGTTTACTCATTCCATAGAATGGTTCAGGCCTCACAAAGAGGGATGCAGCGAGCTTTCATGCCAGGGCATCGACCAACTCATTATCTTCCATGCCAGCGTACCCTGGCCCAAAAATAGGGTAAGTCTGTTCCTCCTACCCAGGTTATTGAGTTTCCCGTGGCATTCCTATACCTTTTTTGAACCATTGCTTCAATGTAGGCCTTGATATCGGACAGAATTACAATCTCCTAATTCCGTCATTTCCATGCGAGGTTGAACTAGACGCAACATCAAATAACGTGAATTTTTGCCTGCAAGATGCTGGGATACTTGCGAATAGGATCCGAGAATCTGGAATTCGGTCCAAACATTCCGGCTCCAGTACCCTCTGGAGTCTTTGAGCCATTCGTATATAATACAATGGGATGCTCTTTAAGACTAGACACGGCGGATCCAGTACTCCACTTCCTTTTAATAGACAGTGTTTTCTAGATCTCATTCGGATCCATCCAACTGCTAGCATAATCAGTAACACTTCCTACTACCACGAAAAAAATAAATAATGTTTAAAAAATAATTAATTTGTATCTAAAATGCTTTTTTAATGTCAGGTTTGCATTATTATCTTTATTTATTTATTTTCTATCATATAAAGTATGAATATGTTTAATTGGTCATATAAATACACAAACGATACAAAGTTATTGCAACTGAGAATTCTCATAAGAAATAAAGTCTAAATTTATTTCTAGAGTTATTATCATCAGCGTGAATTGAAAACTCAAGAATATTGCCCTTCAATAGTAAGTTATTTTCAAGGCATTTTATATCTAAAACGTATTTCTGCACACTTTTCCCAGTAAATATTTACATATTTTATACTGGTTAATCTTAGCTTAAAGAAATCGTCTGAACTTCCTAGAACATTTCGTATTTGGCATATTTTGTTACACACACACACCCACACACACATTCACTATAAACTTTTTTTCGAGAGCAATAATAATAGCATTTCCGGTATTATGAAGTTCGAAAATTTAGCCCGATCACAAAACACCAGCAATCGGAAAGTAAATATTAATTTAAAACTATGTTAATTGCGATAAATAAGGTTAATTGTGATAATTAAGGAGAATAATGGTAGATAATGGTGCGTTCTAGAATTAATTATGTCAAGTGACGGCGGTGTACCTTGTGGAAGTTATTTAATTGATATGTTAGTAGTTATAAGCTTATACCCGTGCAGTTAGTTTGTAGGAGGCAAATGTAAGTTGGTGTCTTTATAAGTATTCACATTTATTCATTTCCATGAATATAAATAATATATATGAGACATTTTCCGTGGTAGCCTGCTTCATTTTTTGGTCATCGACCAGTTTCGGGCGTTCTCCCATCTTCAGGATGCATTTTTCAGACAGTGTGATAACACAGACTGGCACAGAGCAAATTCAGTTTTACACACTGACTGGTGTTTATTAAAAATTGGAGTTTTTTATAAAATATTATCAAACTCCAAACCCCTATCTGATAATTAGTGCACTAAACTTCAAGTATACAAGCAATGTCCGAAAGCACTCTTCTATAAATATCTGAAATCTGGACAGTTTTATACACAGAACTAATAGAAAAAGTTCATTAACATCTTTCTTATATTTAATCTGTTATTGAGCTACTTATTTATTGGTAGTTTATATGCTACTTATTTATTGAGCTACTTATTTATTGGTAGTTTATATGCTACTTCTATAAATATTATCTTTATTTGTTTCTATAAATATTTAACTAAATGTATAAACATGTATTTAAATGATATTTTCAACGTTGATCAAAAGAGATTTACTTCTTTTCCTTTTTTTTAATTAGTGAATGAAATAATTATGTAATTGCTGTTGTTAAATAACTGCAGTCATATGACTCACCTATTACCCCATGGCTATCTGTCATTTATATAAAAAAAACAATCATTAGTTTTAGCCTACACTTGTAAAGGCTTTATTTCTACTAATGACAAACTTTTCATACTAATCTGACATATGAACATGAAAATATAAAATGAAAATACATGTCAAATAAAACTTTAATTCATTTTTTATTTGTACAGGAGCTGATAATGTTTCCATATAAAATTACGAAGATTGAAGGTAATAATGGTGAAGAGCTTTTAGAACTGTTCAAAGGGCAAACAGCAGGTTATGTACAAGTTGGTCCAAAAAAATGGACACTTCCAGCAAAGTATGCTGAACATGCTGAAAAATATTTTGCTTTCGATTTGAAACAAGATGATTTATGGCTTATGGCGCATCCTAGATCAGGTGAGATTACCATTGTTGCTAGACATTTTGTTGAATTATTTTCATAAAGTTAAATATTTTATTTCTGTTTTAGGCTCCACTTGGATGCAAGAATTACTTTGGCTAATAAATAACAAATTAGATTATGAGGTTTCGTCGAAAGTATCTATAAATAAGCGATTTCCAAAATTTGAGTATGATAATTTAAATTATTAGAGTCATTTAATCTTTAATACTAAGAAAATTATTGCGATTTAGTGGACGGTATTTTTCCGTTGATTTTTAATTTGGAGGTCCATCCTGTTTATAAGAGGCTCTTGTAAAAGTTGAAAACAGGAATGGGACAACATTACTTGGAGCAGAAATGTTTCTTTTTGACATGAAAACTTATTTCGGTACCTGTGCTGTATGATGGGTCCAAAATGGCAGACCCATTCATTTACCAAGTACTCTCTGGTCCAAACATTTACATCATCTCCTCAAATATGAATATATTCAGTTCCGATAAAAATAAACCGAAATAGTATGCATTTTGAACCTTAAAAATGTAACTTTCTTTTAGAGGGATTATCCTTGGCTTAGCAATACCAGTTAAGGTATTTTGGGAAGCACCTTAAAAACTTGATATTGGTTGTATTGCATTTTGTCTTAATCATTTAAAAATTGAATATAAATTTTAGGTCTAATATGAGATACAGTGATAAATATTTGGAAGAGATTGCAGAATTGAATGACAATGATCCAGATGTAATAAAAGCACTCAAAAAAATTGATACTCCAGGTTGGCTTTTTCCAAAAATACATTACAGAAATAACAAATACTGTCAGTTACTAATAAATCATCGAATTAATTTCCGGTGAACATATATTATTAATAGAATAGTTACTTTACCGGTGGTAATGTATTAGTTAACTAATATATTATTGGAAATATCTGAGAGAATCTTTATTGTTAGAAGAATAAATTATCGTCCGCAGAGCTAGAAATCATCAGAGATTTATTTCATTTTCATAATAGGCGGCAACACTACATGGTCATCGACCTGCAAAAGTACGCCCTTTCTTAGGTTGTCTTGATAAACAGATTTTGCGCAGAGCAATATCAGTTTATGACTGTTTTGGGAAGGGTTATATATGACCTGACTGGTTTATAGAGTAAAATGTTTTGCCTTTATTATCTTATAAAAACTACGTAAATTTACTCAACATTAAACTAAACATCATATATTTCTATTGATTAATGACGAATACGCGAAACCTGTTCATGGAGAATAAATCTATTATGAAAAATCTCTGATTAAATTATATGAATATTTTGTATTATAAAACATACAATAAAATAAAAAACTATTTTCTATAGGTAAAATTAATAATGCAGTCATTATAGACATAATATTAATATTTTAAAATTATTTTGTTAGTCTATGTAAGTGCACAGTCCATGAAGTCACCTAGGCATTTTAAAACACATCTAGGGCTCAGTTTAATGCCACCAAATTTATTAGAAACCTGTAAAGTGGTTTATTTGGCTAGAAATCCGTTTGATATTGCCGTCTCATATTATCATCATAATAAATTAATTAAAGCATACGATTACCAAGGTGATTTCCAGAAATATTGGGAATTGTTCGAAAAAGATCTTAGTAGGTATCAACAGAATATTGTATTATTTTTAACACTATTTATGTTTTATCTACTGCGCATAATTTTTTTTTTCAGTTGTGTATTCTCCATATTGGGAACATATTAAGGAAGGATGGGAGAAAAGGAACCATCCAAATTTATTGTTTTTATTTTATGAGGATTTACTCCGAGTAAGTGACTTGCTGTAATAGATTGTGTTGACGACTGCTATTTGATAGGATTGTTGGAATATTATTTGAAATATATTCCTTGACTTAGTTAAATTATGATCTAGTAATTTATTTACTACCAAGGCTTAGTATTTGTCAGATTGTTCCCTTTTCTATTATTAGAAGAACCCATCCCACTCAGTGAATATTTAGATTAATTCTGCAAATTAATTAAGTAATTTACTTCTCTAGGATTTACATGGAAATATAAGAAAAATATGTACATTTTTAAACAAGCAAATGACTGAAGATGAAATTAAAACTCTAGCAGATCATTTACATATCGATAATTTTCGTAAAAATTGTACAATTATTAGTAACATATCAAAAATTAATGGAATGATTAATCCAGAAGCACAAGGGTTTATTCGTAGAGGTTAGTTTATTTACTATTTTTACTTTCTCTTAATGCTGTAAGGGGATTAACTTTAATATATTATTATGTGGATTTACATTAATGTGGATTAAATTTAAGTGTTTTTAAGTTTATGTTGCTCACTTACACTAACAAATACTAAGTTTTGCAGGCAAAATCGGAGCCAATGAGGAATTTAATGATGATAAAATTAAATTGAGAGCAGAGAAATGGTTTAGGGAGAATTTAGCCAAGACTGATATTGTATTTCCAGAATTTTAGCATTTTTATTTAATATTAGTTCACATTCTGATTAGAAATTTCCTAAAGTAAATCTTTTTATGTATACCTTGATTGATCATCTTACAAAGATATCTTAATTTTATTGAAATATTTGGATTTATATAGCTGTTTCTTTGGTAACTGCATTAAACTATAAGAAAATGAGATTTATTCTCATTTTGATCAGAGAGATGAGAATTGTAAAATATGGTTTCGTTTTTATTCAAGCTCTATATATAAAAATCCACAAACGAATTATCACTCTTATCTTAGAAAATATTGATTACAAAAATTTTCTCAACCATTTTTCTTACAATGCTACAAATTTTCACATTTTCCTAAATGTTCTTAACAGAAACTGTTTTTAATTGTTCATATTTTGCTGGTTAATTATCATTAAAAAGTCTCCTTTAGAATAAGAGAATTAAGATCTATATATGTTACTATATTGTAATGGACAATATGTTGTTAAATAAATTGATTATTATATTTTTGAACTTAATAAACGTTGTATGCCTTCTTTTATTAAACTCTTCGTTGGAAGGGTATTGGGGTCGAATTTGGTTCGGTTATTTTAGTGTCTTTATCAAGATATAGTAATGATACCGCAGTTTTAACAATGCTTTTCATTTATTCTAAGTTTATACAGACGTTAGAACCAGACAGCAAATAGAAATGTTCAATCTTTTTCTTATATTCTCCATTGTTTTTCCGAATACTGCATTATTAGTAATTTATAAAGGTCTTAAATTATCTTTAGTGGCGGTTCGTAATTTGGTATTGTGGTCTATATAAGATTGTAAACAGCAGGATTGTTTCAATCGAAGAACAGAATCGATTGTTTCAATTGATTTTTATCTATTTTCAATTATTTGCAAATTAAATAAATAAAAATAAAAATTAGTAATATATAAATAAATATAAACCCTATGGCACAATAGCTCATGAAGGACCAAGGCTTGCCAGACGGCGATTGAATGGGAGGTGTGTGGTAAGCACGCCGAAGTTCCCACGCCGTTTAGTTCCGGCATTCGCTACCTAAGGCGCTACTCATTGTAGCTTCCCACTTTTTATCACGATGCTGCGTCAACACCGACTTTGCTATCACGGGAATCGAACCCTGAATTCTCGCACGAAAGGCGCGTGCGCTATTCACTAGACCAACGCGTGAGGACATAAAAATATATTTTATTATATAATATATATAAAACTAACCTAAACATGACAAAGATAGTCAAGTTGAAAAGTCTAAACATGCTTAAACAAGTTCAAACAGGGTAGGGCCTGCAAGGGCAAATTCTATATTTCATACTTAAATACGTAAACTTGAATTGCTATAATACTCTCATTCTTAAATATGTTGAGGTGGTCATCCTTGCCTATATTCTAGGGCGCTGCCAAACACGGGCTAAGGAGTAGATGTCAGTAAAGGAATGGCCCATGCCAACTTCTTGCTGTCTATATCGCTGATTAAGATGGCATATGAGAATCATTAATTTGATAGAGCAACTAAAAGTTAGATTCTTCTTTGGAAATTGTGTCTCAAAGACATAACAGTAACTATCAGTGGGTCCCATTTAAAGTGTGGTCACTCTTCGCTGGCCATAAACTACTGGAGGGTAAACAGTATTTCAGCTTCCTTGCCTGAACATTTTATTATTAATTAAAATTATATTATTTAGGTGGGGGGCTCATATTTGCCCTTGTAGTTTTATCATTTATTCACAATAATTACTTCAATTAGTTTAATGGATTTTTTCAGAACTTTTTATTATTAATTAAAACTATATTTAGGTTGGCGCCTCATTTTAGCCTTTTGTTTTTTACCATTTGTTTACAATATTACTTTCTTTGGTTTAATGGATGTGTTTAATACCTACCAGTTTTGATATTTAGGTGAAGCCTTTTCTCATATTCTATCTTTTGAGAAGTTTACTTTTCTCTGTGTTATGCAGTGTGGTTATAATTCTGTAATATTGAAATTGTGACTCCCATACTTCAGTAACTTTTGGTGGTTTTGGTTTCATTGATAATTCTCTCTATTATTTTTAAATAGTTACTATTTTATGTAGGTGCGCCGTAACAATTCACTTATTATTTACCAATTTTTTTCTACAATATTTTAAATTTCGTGTTAACCTAATTATTTGCTTTCTTGTTAAGAACGATGTTTTCTCACAAGTCTTGTGTTGATTGTACACTTATTTGGCCCGTTCTATACTACCAGAATTTATATTTGCCTATATGAGCTAAACTATTACTTGTTAAGTAAGCTTAATTTTGCTGCTTGTTTAGAACACTAATTTTCTCACAAATCTTTTGTGGTCTTTCTACTGCCA
Source organism: Triatoma infestans (assembly GCA_011037195.1). Taxonomy (NCBI): domain Eukaryota; kingdom Metazoa; phylum Arthropoda; class Insecta; order Hemiptera; family Reduviidae; genus Triatoma; species Triatoma infestans. The sequence continues at coordinate 69,645 of JAAEAF010014473.1, read as the reverse complement.
GTTTCTTATTTGTTTACTTTTATCAACCAATTATTTCCTATCTTGTTTGTTGAGAAATCTTCCAATAAAAGGATAAATTGACGGCATGGTGCATGTTCAAATTCCAGTATACTAATTATTCTTGCATGTGTCTTTCCCCACCATTTATTCTTGGCAATTATTATGATTTCATTTAAATTCTTAATCACTGATTTCATAATTTCTTCTATCCTTCTGGGTTTTCGTGGTGCACTATCTCAAATATTGAGCGCTCTTTATTCGTTAAGTTTGGAGCCACTTCATGAGCTACTTCTTTATCGCGGTTCACCCGAATATTATATATATTTAAAGAATTTTGAGTGAAGATCTGTTCCCTATCAGTTATTCCTTTAATCTCTTTTGATACGACTATTGAATACTAACTTCTGCAATCAATGGATATTGAATTTTTTCTTTTCTTACTTTACATCTTCTTGCCGTAGTTCTCCTCTAATGTTTGATTACCATTATCTTTGATTAACTTATACCAAGGGAACGCACAACGGATTTTGACAATGTAGTATGATCTGAGCCATCACATGTACATCCTGAATTTTCACTAATATCATGCGTATGGCACGATTGAATGAATCTTTGTCCATTCCTTTCCCATTCACTAAATTTCCCACAAAATATTACTGTTTAATTTCTTTCCTAACCGGCCATTCATGTTTCCCACTATAAACATTTCTTTCCTTGGAGGTACTTTCTGCAAAGTACGCTTTATTGAATCCCAAAAATTATCCTTAATTTCATCCTTCATATCACTACTAGGTGTTTGTACCCGCACATCACCAGCTCTCTAGCATGAAGAGCTCCAGCTCTCGCCACATTTAGTGTCATGATTTGTTCGTAATTATCATTTCCTAATATTCGTTTTACTCTTCTTGCCTAGTTTACTAAAATTGAAACTCCACATTTGGCTATCAAATGATTTTCTACACCACTCCATAGATGCCTAAAATTTCCTAGCATTTCAATCAATTTAAAATTTGATTTAAATCAATCAATTTTATTTAATTTCAATCAATTTAAAATTTGATTTAAATTAATCAATTTTATTTAATTTCAATAAATTTTATTTATGGTTATATAGTTTTTCACTAGGTGTCGCTACTTCCAAAGATTTTTTTGGGAGTTCATTACGCTAACCCCTTCCAAGACGCATTTTAAACTATTGAAAAATGGTTTACATCATAGGATGGCACTGTGATCGGGTGGCAAATTTTGGAACTACAATTCTGTATATCTAAAAGCTTAGGCTTTCTAGCGGCAATTATTTGAACTACTGCAAACTCTAGACTAAGTAAGTGCTTTTATCTGGCGGTGAATTCAGAAACGTTAATTTTATTCGTTTTTAACTATTTTTCTTTTTTTATTTCAAATTTGTTTTTTTTTTTTTAAGAATACAGTCCTATTTTTTACCTTCTCTTACTCCTAGTAATCGTGTCAAATTTTCGATATCGGGTTTTCACCGGAAATATCCGTTTTGAGGTCCTCTGAGTCCAAAAAAGTGGTTTTTAGCAAATGGTCTGTGTGTGTGTGTTTGTTGGGTGATGAACGTCACCAACAAGCCGTCTGTCGCGCTGCCGCTTCCGCTGGTATTGAGTTGAGGTTTATCCCTTCGGCCAGTCACCATTTTGGAGGCCTCTGCGAAGCGGCTATCAAATCCGCCAAGCACCACTTCACCCGCGTCGTGGGCGATCAACGGCTCACTTACGAGGAACTGCTCACCGTGACTGCCGACGTCGAGGCGATCCTGAACTCGCGCTCGCTATGCGCCCTTTCTTCCGATCCGAACGATCCGGAACCCCTTATACCCGGCCATTTTCTGATCTATCGCCCCCTTATCGCGCCTCCTAAGCGCGATGTTTCCGCCCTCAATATCAATCGCCTGCCCCGGTGGCAACTGACCCAGCGCATCCAATAGGACTTTTGGAAGCGCTGGCGTCAAGAGTACCTTCAAACCCTCCAACAACGCACCAAGTGGCTCCTTCCCGCTACGGAGGTCGCCCCCGGCACCGTCGTCATAGTCCACCAGGACAATGTCCCACCGCGCCAGTGGCCACTAGGCCGCATCATCGCCTTGTACCCAGGCCGCGACTCCATCCATCGGGTGGCCGATGTACAAACCTCCTCGGACGTTCTCCGCCGCCCTCTCGCCCAACTCTATCCGCTTCCGTCCCAGTAACTGCTGAAGCCGAGCCTTCAGGGCGGGCGGGATGTTGAGTCGTAATACGCCCTACCTCTCCCACGCGCGCCCGTGCGCGCTTAATCCGCTTGCTAATTATGCTTTTAAAAGTAATCCTTTTCCTGTCGTTCTTCTAGCTATGTATTGCATCACTCCAACGCCTATTCCTTTCCCCACTATTTCCGCTGGCACATCCGCCAACGGGTCAGCCCTGGCTTCACTTTCCCGCTATATCTCGCCTGTGTAGTGTGTTTTCCGCTTCTATCTAGTGCCAGTACATTTATTTCGCCTTGTTCGCGCCTTTCACCTTTGATTTCCATATTCATTATCTTCTTGAGACACAAGCCGCGTCTTTCCTCGCCATCATCTGGAGAATCACTCACCTTCCGCGCCTGGGCTCTTCTAACATCATCAGCTGCTTCAACAGCAACGTCCTCCGCTTCTGAGGAGCCCTCAAAGTACCTTCCTTTCACCTGATATCCTTTCTTTCGCCACACACACACATACACACGTCACAGCTTCCTATCCCCCCTTCCGCCTACCACTTCATCGCCTTTGCCTCAGCATTCACAGTCATCAAGAGGGTAAGTCTCGCCTTGTTTATTATTTCTTATCATAATTCAATTTCCTTCCCGTTCGCAATTTTTTCTCGCTTCTGATTTTCGTCTCAACATTCGCCATCTCGCCTTGGGTGTCTGCCGCGCAGACAGTTAGCTTATATAATTACAAATTTTTGCCAATGTTTACTAGCTTTTTCAATTTCAAGTCATTAAGGGTCCCCCCATAGCTCAATTGATTTTTGTTTTACTGTTTTGTGGGATTTGGTATATCAAGGGCCCGTTAGATGTCACTACTAATGGTACAGTAGGTTGAAGGTTAGTCCAATAAATGATGAAGGAAGGATCTGTGGACTTTATGTAGTGGGTTGACAATTAAAAGGTGTCGTGCTAAATTATAAGATATTGATTTGTTTATTGGAATACTTGTTATCCGACTTATCATTTGCTGTTGTTTGAACTAGTTTAATTAAAAATATATGATAATCAAAACTTTATTTCTTTGAAATATTTAATCCACATTATTAATAATAAATATATTAAAAATGTTCTAAAGGGAAGAGGAGGAGCCGGGTTCGAGTCCAGCTGTGCTACCTTAGATTTTTTTCTTCCCAGGAGCCTCTATAGCTAACTACGATATTCACTTGATATTTATGAGATGTAATTCAGTATAACTTTAATTATTAAAAAAATTTAATATTATAAAATAAATAAGAATTTCTTCAAGTAATATTTAATAGATAAGTAAATTTACTTTCAGGGTCTTCTAATTGAAGTCATCTATTCTTTATCAATTTCAACTTATTTTTATTAGAATTACCTTAGTTTTCATAAAAATATAGGTTTGGTTATCGGCCAACTGCAGGCATTAATAATTAAGGTCCTGCTACCCTGAGAGAAATTATGTTTAAATAATAACTAATGGAGGATTCTCCTTGACCTTCACCGTTATGAATTTGGTGGAATTGAATAGTGGTGGTTCAGTCTTAGAAAATTAAACAGCTACAATTTTGCCAACGTTTCAACAAATATATTGTTTCTTTAAAGCATAGAAAAATATAATAACATTTAAAACAGAACACTAACATCAAACAATTTAATAAACTATAAAAAAATAATAAGTGGGTAAGATGAATTAATTTTTGAAAATTATTATAAGTTTTTATAACAAATTATGCAGATGTTTGTAGAGTTTTGCACTTGGAATCTCAGGATCTGGAAAGGTTCTAAAGCTTCATCCTTTGCATTAAAACTCAGGATTCCAACTTCTTCAGGTTCCCCTAGACTCTTCAAAGGTCCGAGATGGAATCTGTCAGCATGCGAAGTCTGATGCACTGATGCACCTTCAGATCTATTCTGGTTATAATTGCTTTGTCAGATCGTAGCTTGCTTCAGTACTGGGAGGATTTTCTAGAGCTCGGCTCACTTCACTTTCTCTTCTTTTTTGAGTTCTTCCCGAAGTGATTGGTCACTTATTCCATAGAAGAGTTCAAGCCTCTACAAGCACAAAGGAAGATGCAGCCACTTTTCATGCCGTGGTATCGGCCATCTCATTACCTTCCATGCCAGCATACGCTGGCACCAAAAACAGGGTAACTCTACTGCTCCTGCCCAAATTATTGAGTTTCCCGTGGCATTCACATTATTTTTTGAATTGGTAACATATGAAACCATTGCTTTAATGTCGGCCTGGCTATCGAATAGGATTACAGTCTCCTAATTCCGATATTCCATGTGAGGTTGAACTAGACGATACTTCAAATAGCGTGAATTTTCGCTTGCTGGGATACTTGCGCTTAGGATCCGAGAATGTGGTCCGCTGTCCAAACATTCCGGCTCCCACTAGTGTCTTTGAGCCATTCGTATATAATACAATGTATGCTCTTTGAGACTAGGAAGAGCGGATCCAGTGTTCCACTCACTTTTAATATACAGCTTCGGAGAAAGTATTTACTAGATTTCATTCGGATCCATCCAACTGTCAGTATAATTAGTAACACTTCCTACTACCACGAGAAAAATAAATAATGTTTAAACAATAATTAAATTATATCTAAAATGGTTTGTAAATGTAACATTTGCTATAATTATCTTTATTTAATTGTTCATATTTAATACACAAACGACACAAAGTTATTTAAACAAAAATTTATATTTGCCTTTCACTAAATTAGTACATGATTTCATTTTAAATAAATAGTTACTATTGTATATTATTTTGATATTTACTATTGCCTAAAGTATTTTAATTTTTAAATCTTTGTTGAAGAGATAACAAAAATTATTATGTACCTTAAATATAATGGAGTAAATTTATTGCAATAAAAAATATAATTCTTTACTAGTTATTTATCATCATAAGATATGAACACTCATTTTAGTATCTAATATTAGCTTATTTTTATTACAAATTCGAAATAGGAGAACAGGGATAAACTGTATTAAAATTAATTTGAAAGTTAATGAAAATTACTTCAGATGTGATTATTTTAGTGTCTTTATCAAAACTTGCCTCTCAAATTTTAAAACTTTGGAATTACAGGTATTGATATTGTTATAATTACAAAATTAAAAACAATAGTACAAGATTGCATCTAATAATTAAATTAACTACCGAATAATTAGGGGTTGTACTGAATGCACAGCCTTACAATTTAGTTGGTTATTATTCATAATACAAGTTATTTTTTTTCTCAGTCACTATGACTAGTTTATTTTTATTTAACTTTTTCTTATTTTGCTTATATAATAGAGATATCGGTCCATAAAACTTTATGGAAGAAATTAGTTTCTGGACTGCATATATTTTATCAATTAATGGTTTTCACTAATATTCTTCTTCTTGCAGTTGTTCAAATTGATATATTCTTTTTAGCAAACCTACTCAAAACAGTGTACAATTTCTCCAATTATAATTTCGAGATATTAATTAAAAATATAAATTTAAGTTGTGATAATAGATATATTTCCAATTATTTTACAATCGAATACATTCCTTTATTTATAGAACCTGAAAAAAGGCATTTTATTAAGTTCAGATTCTTCCATTGATATAAAATAGAAGATAAATAAATATTTAGTGAGAATTATAAGTTTGAAGAAGATTTGGCAATTATAAGTTGGTAAACCGCAGTAAGAGAAAGTTGTGTAGGTGTTTCACAACAGATTCTGTTTTTTAACTTTCTCATACTGCTAGTGAGAAAAAGTATTGCAACAATCCAACTATTCGTTCAATTGTATTTCCAGAATTTTAGCGGATTATATATATTTGATTCGTTATTGATTTGATATGAATAAATTTTTATTATTTGTTGCAATCCTTTTCAAACTTAATTATACAGTACTAGGGCCCCAGTCACCTGGCTCATTTCAATTTTTCTATTAGTTTTTTATGTAGTTATTACAACAAAACATATATGCTAATTTATTGATAATAAATAACTAATTGTTGGCAATATTTATTGGTATACCAGTTTGTGAGGCTTTATATGAGGCATTATTAAATATAAATCTAATGGTTCTGAAAATGTGTTTTTGCTGGGGGACTATAACGCCCAATGAAATTTGGATAAATTTTGTTGGATGGTAATCCATAGTTTATGGTGTTGTAGAAAAAGATATATACGCTCTTGAGGATATATCACCTGCAATTACTTTAATATCGTATCTTGGGCATACATCAACCGCTCATTCCGACAGGTCATAAATTTCTTCCTTGTCAACTTCATCCGTTGTCTCAGTTGGCGCAAGGACGCTGAAGAGGCTATAATTTTTGAATCTCCCTCTGACACGGAGAACACATATTCTCTGGCTTACTGCTTTAAAGTCGATCAGAAGCGGATGGACATTCTTCCAACGACGAATCCTGTGCCAAATATATGATGGTTCGCGCTGCAGCCGTAATAGACTTTCCTAAAAATAGTATAATATTTTCTATAACAGTAGCACCTTTCTATAAATATCTGAAATCTGGGCACCTTTGTACATAGAACTAATAGAAAAAATCCCACCAACTAGGTTTTTAACACTTCTCCATCTTTCACGTAATACCCCGAATGATCTTGTGAGGCTGGAAACTGGTCAAACCATATACAATTCAAAGTCGTCCAAAGGATGTGAACTGGTGGCTCTGTATAATGCGTATGTATGATGATCAGCTCCCAAAAATATTTTGCCATCGTCTTTTGGAACTGACCGAAACTTCCATCCTCCCTTAGAACTGGAAAATAGAACGGCATAAATTTTTGTCCAAATTATTTATTTCTCCATTCTCCTTACCTTCACATTCTACATTATAGTTTATTTTTATCTAATATTAACAATCGTTATAAGCTGCTTATTTGTTTGTAGTTTATATGCTATTTCTTATATTTAAACTTATACAGTATATACATATATTTGTGCTTATACACTTAAAAAAGTAAACATATATATTTTGTTTTTGATGTGTATCTCATTATATTATCATGATTGTTTTATATGACAGATTAGAATTATAATTACTGTTTTATTTATAGAAAGCATTATTATGTTATGGTATAGTTACATTATAATATTATTGATTGCATAAGCAGGGGACAACTTCTTGCTATAGAGGTATTTTCATTATTGCTTGTAATAATGAAAACAAACACAATATAAATAACAACAGTAAAGTTGTTAATTGTTTGAATTTCACTTTTTGTTTAACAAAGATGACAGCTTTATTTATGTAAATTTGTTTCTATAAATATCTAAATAAATGGATAAACGTGATATTTAATGATATTTTCAATGTTAATGATCAGAGTTTTACTTCTTTTTCTTTTTTTTAATTAGGCATTAAGTAATTATGTAATTGCTGTTGTTAAATAACTACGGTCATATGACTCACCTATTAACTGATGGCTATCTGTCATTAAAATAAAAAAAACAATCATTAGTTATAGCCTACTCTTGTATAGGCTCTATTTCTACAAATAACGCAACCTTTTTATCGCTATCATAAAAGCAGTATACATCCAGTAAGTTGTAGACTATTTAGTAGACTAATCCGACATATAAAATAAAGATGTAATTGCCGCCTGGGGCTGTAAGATGAGGATCATCAAGTTGAAAGAAACTTGCTGATGGAAGACAATATGGCGTGGAGCCCAAAAAAAACTAAGTGCAACAGGTGCCGTACTCTGTAACTCGTACAGACAAGGATTCCAACTCCACACTGACTCGTAACAGGGTGTGTTCTCTTTATGAATAATGTGCCTGATGAATTAGACAAGTTGGGCAACATGATTCTTAAGTATAATCGAAAGAAGTGCATAGCACACTTATTTAATTTGACATTTAGTAAATGATGTAAATTGAATCAAAACACCATTTAGATAAATCTAACTAATACGAAAATTAATAGAAAATAAAAGATGACTAACCTAACAGTGGCCAATAACTGTATGTGTAAGAAAAATGGGAGTCTCCTCAAAGGCAGTATCCCTGTTATGTCAATTCGCGTAGTAATACGCGACAGCTGTTGTTAAATAACTACGGACATATGACTCACCTATTAACTCATGGCTATCTGTCATTAAAATAAAAAAAACAATCATTAGTTATAGCCTACTCTTGTATAGGCTCTATTTCTACAAATAACGCAACCTCTTCATCGATATCATAAAAACAGTATACATCCAGTGAGTTGTAGACTATTTAGTAAACTAATCCGACATATAATATAAAGATGTAATTCATTACTTTCTGTTACAGGCACTGAAAATGTTTCCATATAAGATTACAAAGATTGACGGAAATGATGGTAAAGAGCTTGTAGAACTGTTCAAAGGGCAAAAAGCAGGTTTTGTACAAGTTGGTCCAAAAAAATGGACACTTCCAGCAAAGTATGCTGAACATGCTGAAAAATATTATACATTTGATTTGAGACAAGATGATTTGTGGATTATAGCGTATCCTAGATCAGGTGAGATTATCATTGTTATGAGATATTTTGTTGAATTATTTTCATAAAGGTAAATGTTTTATTTTTGTTTTAGGCACCACTTGGATGCAAGAATTACTTTGGCTAATAAATAACAATTTAGATTATGAGATTTCGTCGAAAACACCTATAAATGAGCGTTTTTCATTTTTTGTGTATGATGATTTAGCTTATTATATTCATTTAATCTTTAATTTTAAGGAAATTATTGGCACACAATTTATAGTTAATTTTTAATGTGGAGGACCATACAGTTTTGAAAAGGCTGCAGTACAAGTTGAAAATAAAAATGGGAGAATATTTCTTGGAGAAGGAATGTTTCTTTGTGACATGTAAACTTATTTTTTTTGAATTTCTTACGCGGTATTGTGAGTGTTACTGTATCAAACGTCATCTACGGTATCTTTTTACCTGTTTTGCCTTTTTGTTCCTCAATTATGGAGAAAACAATGCTATCAATATAATACTTCTGCAATGTTTTTTTCAATGTGTTATAGACTTTAAGCTTTACGTATTTTAATTCGCATAGGCTGGTTCCACACGAACTTAGCCTCAGCTCATCTGGATCACAAGGCTATGAACCAATGTGTTTCCATTTTCAAAAGGAATTTTTCCTTAAAGATAGAAATATCAATTACTGGCAATTACTTTTTAATTATCTTTAATTCTTTATATTAATGAATACTAAACATTATTTTCATAATATTTAAAACTTGAATATAAATTTTAGGCCTAATACAATGAACAGTGATAAATACTTAGAAGAGATTGCGGAATTGAATGACAATGATCCAGAAGTGATGAAAGTACTCGAAAACATTGCTATTCCAGGTTGGCTACTACCAAAAGAAGTAATAATAATAATAAACACCATCGGTTATTAATAAATGTAGGAAATAATATTCGGTGTAAATTTTAATTAAAAATAGATAAGAATAGTTGTAAATATGTAAGTAGTTAGGTCCGCAAAGCTAGAAAACATCAGAGACTTTTCATGATACGCAGCTTCATTGCTTCACTCTTCTCTTTATTGTCATGGGTAATAATGTGTACAGTAATAATCGGTTTCTGACGTACGCCCTTTCATTAGGTTGATCTGATAAACGGTACGATTAAACAGCTTTCCACCGAGCAAAATCATTTTATACCCTGTTTAGTATGCACTTTTTATAGCAGTTAGTTTTTTGCTTTATATTTGCAGTAATTATCTGATAACAACTGTATAAATTCACATCATAATGTAATTTATACTTCATATTTCTATTCATCAATGGCGAAACCTATTGATGGAATATCAGTCTATTGTGGAAAATCTCTGATTAAATTATAAGAGTATTTTATACTACAAAATAATAAAATAAATTAAATAAATATTAATGTGTAATTCTGGCAAAACCAATCATTAGTAAAAGCATTTGATTTCTAAGAACCGTATTTATTTAATAATTCAGTCTGATAGATGTGGCACTAGAAATATTTTGTTACAGATTACCAAAAGGAATATATATATTTTAAAATATTTTTTACAACTTTTACTAAAAGTAAAATTAATAATCAGTCATACTAATATTTTAAAATTATTTTGACAGTCTATGTAACCGGAGAGGCCATGAAGTCACCTAGGCATTTCAAAACACATCTACCGCTCAGTTTAATGCCACCAAATTTATTAGACACCTGTAAAGTGGTTTATTTAGCAAGAAATCCTTTCGATGTTGCCGTCTCATTTTATCATCTCAGTAAATTATTAAAATCAATCGATTATCAAAGCGACTTTGAGAAATATTGGGAATTGTTTGAAAAAGATCTAAGTAGATAACAACAGAATACTCTATTGTTTAATCATTTTTTTTTTTTTTTGCTACTGCGCATAATTATATAAGATAACGGATATTTTTCTTTCAGTTATGTATTCTCCATATTGGGAACATATTCAGGAAGGATGGGAGAGGAGGAATCATCCAAATTTTTTGTTTTTCTTTTATGAGGATTTACTTCGAGTAAGTGTTTTTTTATGCCAGGAAAGGGGTTGCAAATGTGTTGTATGCAGCTGCTTGGGAGTAGCGACTCCACTGGTTACCGCAGCCTGTACTCCATGCACATTGTTAGAACAGTAGAAAATACACTTAAACTACATACACCCTTTACAAACAAGGACAATCACAGTAAACAAAGTAGAGTCTCCGTCCCCAGCTAATTGTCCAAAGCCAAGGGAAGTGCTGGACTAGCATCGCGGAGGTCCCGGATTAAAATCCAGCATGCGCCCCTTAGATTTTCGCATCCTAGGAGCCTCTACAACTTACTGTCTGGTGATGGGCAGTGTTGTCAATAGCTCCATAACAGCTTGGAGGCTGGCACTGCTTTGAGAAGTCTCCGAGGCATACAATGGATCTTTTTAGGGCACCTTGCAATAATTCCCTACAACAATTTATCTACAAGTACATTGCTAAAAATGTTTATTAACGACTGCCATTATTTGATATGACTATTGGAATATTAATTGTAATTTAATCTTTGATTTAGTAAAATTTTGAAGTAGTAATTTATTTACAGCAAAACCTTAGTATTTATTAGATTGTTCCCTTTCCTCAGGGAAAGAGCACTTCGCACTCAGTGATAATAATTTAATTTATGTTAATGCTTATAATTAATTAAGTAATTTACTTCTCTAGGATTTACATGGAAATATAAGAAAAATATGTACATTTTTAAACAAACAAATGACCGTTGATGAAATTGAAACTCTAGCCGATCATTTACATATTGATAATTTTCGTAAAAATTGTACAGCTACTAGTAAAATATCAAAAATTAAAGGAATGATTAATCCAGGAGCACAAGGATTTATTCGCAGAGGTTAGTTTATTTTTCAAATAAGGGAATGTAAATTGAAATTATTTATTTTATTGCGAATTAACTTTAAGTGGTTTTAAGTTTATGTAGCTCACATACACTAACAAATACTAAGTTATAATAACAAAAATGTGTTGACAATTTGACTTGCTTGATTTCATACAGGCAAAATCGGAGGCAATGTGGAATTTAATGATGTTAAAATTAAATTGAGAGCGGAGAAATGGTTTAAGGAGAGTTTAGCTAAGACAGATATTGTATTTCCAGAATTTTAGCATTTCTATTTTATATAATGGTTCACAGTCGGTCGGGTATAATTACCAAAAAATATACTAAAAAAATCTTTTCAAGTAAGCTTTTGTATTTTTAATATCTGGGCTTATATAGCCGCTTATTTGTAAATTGCATTATTTTGTAAGGGAATGAGGTTTATTCCCATTTGATCAGAGAGATGAGAACTGTAAGATATGCAGTCATTTTTATTGATGTCTGTAATACAATTACAAACAAATTATCTATCCTCATTGAAGTTTCTATTTTTACAATCGTTTACATTTTGGCGGATTAAGTTAATTAAAATTCTCTTTTAGAATAAAAGAATTACGATCTCTCTATAAATATCACCATATTGTAATGGGAAAAATGTTGTTTAATAAATTGAGTATTATATTTTTGAACGCAATGAACGTTTTATTCCTTTCTATATTACATTGTTCATAGGATTTACTTTTCGAGGCACCAGTATGGTTTTCTGAGTTAACCAGCGGACAACAAGTTTCATTTGAAACACACCATCACTTGAACAAGTCTTGCTCACCATCACTTGCTACCTCACTCTTTGTATTTACTTTACACAAGACTAACTTGTATTGAATATGTACTTTGTTCTCCTACTAACATCCATGTTCAAATACTGACACAATAGATCTTTTATTAATACATACTCAATATGCACATTTGATATCTATCTATTGACTACTATTTTTGTATAAATTGTGCTAAAATTTTGAAAAATATTTTAGTTTGAAGAATACGCGGTAGTCGTTTTGTTCGGTGTGTACCTTCTTTAGTTAAACTTGTGGTACTTGGGTGGATAAATTTCTATCTATTATAGGAGACAAGGTTGTAGCGTGATACTTAGGTAATTTTATGTTTATGTTGGGAACTAATAATATTGTAATTAACCATAGGTAATAATCTGTATAATAAAGGGAATTAGACATTATTGTTAGCTACATGTTTAAATTGGGATTTAATAAATTTGTAGGAAATTGCATAATAGTAAGGTAGTCTGCGGATACCCGATAACGACCCCATTTGTTGTTAGAAATCTAGTGATACTTTATGATTTTAATCTGCACATAAGAAGGTAACATTTTTAGCCAATTTTCTTGTTACATTAACCGCTTCAAATTCCACTGTAAGTGGCCAGTAAACGTAGCGTTAACTTAGAAATTTCATAATATTTTAAAGTAATTTTAATGTTTAAGGATTGACAGGCATTGAATAGTATAATCGTGTTGTTATTCCCTGATGTAATCCGAATCATTGTTAATAATTAATTGTGTTGTTCTTGTAAACGATGGTGCTTACTCCCAAGCTCCGCCCGCTCATTATTACATTATATTATACTTTTTCAATTTGAAATAGACCAAAGTAATCAAAATTTATTTAAATTAATTTGAACCTGTATGATAATCGAATTAGGTTCAGTAATTTTACTGTCTTTTTCAAGGTTATTTAAATTTAAAAAATTTGGATACTTGTTGAAATAAATTTATTATTAATATGATCCCTCAACTAATACCAGCTAAGAATGCTAATACTAAAAATAATACAAAAAGTCAGTTTGAAACACTCACGTCGTTCTGTTTCTTCTGTTTGAAGATTATTCCGAGAAAATTCTTTTAAAAGATATTTCTGGCTGCGGGGGTATGCTTGTTTTAAAAAAGTATATAGATTGTAACGTTTTTTTCCTTGAAGTAGCTACTGCAAGTAGTTTCTAAGTGGGTACGTTTAGATAATACACTCTAAACTTCAATAAGAAATACACCAATTTATTGTTTAACATATTAAATTACAAATAAGCACTTAATAATAATTAATACATAAGTTTAAAACCAACAAAAGTTCTCTACTTTCACTTTGTATAGAATTCTCACAAAAGCGTACTCCGTTTGTAACAAGATTCTGTGTACACTGACTGTTGCTCCATTATTTATACTAGTGGAGAAGGGTGTGGAAGATTCTCGAGCATTCTGGAAAGAGCTAGAGCGCGCAGCCAGCGCTTCCTAGCGACCACTAGGGTAACTTGAGGTATCTGCTTTATCCCCTAGATAGCACCAGTAGCCTTCATTGCCGCCATCACGATCCCTAGATGGTCTGGAAGAGTCAGAATTAGCGGTAATACCAATTATACTAGTTGATGGGACCGAAGAACTACCTCCAGGACGATGGGAAGACCATGTAGTAGATCTTGATGAACTTCCAGAAGTAGCACTACCATTCGAAGGACCACCAGTTCCGCTGGAGGTAGTTCTTTGGTCCTATCCTATTTGATGGGACCGAAGAACTACCTCCAGAACGATGAGAAGACTGTGTAGTAGATCTTGATGCACTGCCACAAGAAAATCGAACACTGAAGGAAAAATGCTAGAAACTGTTAATTTTTCCAATTATTTTGGTATGGGTCTCACTCCGCTCGTGAATTTCAAACCATGTTTCTTGGAGTAACTGCACAAGGCTAAGTTGGCGATAAACGTTTCACATAGAAATTTTCAATAAAAATGAAATTCCTATTTCAAAGAAATTGGAGGTATTCAATGCAGCTAAACGTTCGGTTATTTGTTACGGAGCACAAGTGTGTGGCCATCAACATTTTGAGGAAGTTGAAAAGTTTAACTTATTTTTTATTAAAATATTAAAAAGCTATTTTCACTACCGGTTAATACCCCACGATATATAGCCTACCTTGAATCAGATTTTTTACCAATTCATTTCTACACAGTACAACCGCATTTTACACATTTAATGAGAGTGTTTGCGATGCCGACTACGAGATTGCCGAGAATCCTGGCACAGGTAATAATTAAACAGAAGATTTATTGGCATAAGGATAACCTGGAATCATGTAGCAAGCATGGTATTATTTTATCAGATTATAATAATGTTAATTTAGCTGCTATTGTCTCTAATCTTAAGACAGAATTTAGAGGTGCAATGATGGAGAAGACTAATGGGTCCAATTTCCACTGCTTATACAGGGTTTTAATGCTTGATCCAACGGTATGCGCTATATAAATGATGCGAATAACTTAAACTTTATAAGAGTAATTTTTAAATTATGTGGGCAGTTGATCTCTCTTAATAATAATGTGATGACGTCTAAGCAACAGAGACTATGCGCCTTTTGTAATAGAGAAGAAGTGGAGGATTTGTATCAATATGTGGGTGTCTGTCCGGTCCTGACGGAATATAGAGTTAAGTGGTTGTGGAAAAAAGACTGCTTTTTCTGAAGTGATATTTTTGTTGAATGGTGGGGACTGGAAGCGTTTATTGTACTATCACATTACCGCTTGTAAGTATCGGGCCTTTCTAATTAGAGAATATAATACATAAAAAAAAATAAAATAAAATAGATTTGTAAATTTATTAAGCAACTCTAGGCTGACGGTAATTTACCAAGCAGAAATGCTGTTTGTACAATGCTATTTGTAGGTTTTTTCCTTAGTAAATTGTATATATAATATTCAATAAAGCTATTATATTCTATTCTTATTTCATCTTTCATTTCCTTCTGGCTCCTTTTCATTTCGTCTCGGCTCTCAATCATTTCGTCCTGTCCCCTTTTATTTCATCCAAGCCCTTTTCAATTCTTCCCAGCCCCTTTTCAATTCTTTCGCAAGTGCTATCAGTTTCTCCATTTTCCGCGTTTGACTTCTGGTACTTAGGTACTCTTACAACCAAAGCTGATACTTGGAGGTTTTATCCCACTTCTGACGCTTTTCCCCTTGAACTACCTACTGCAACTAGTTTCTACGTGGGTTCGTTTAGATAAAACACTCTAAACTTCAATAAGAAAAACACTAATTTATTGTTTAATACAATAAATTACAAATAAAGCACTTAATTAATACACAGTTTAAAACCAACGAACGTTCTCTAATTTCACAAACGCGCACTCCATTTGAATCAAGACTCTGTGTAAAGTGACTGTTGTTCCACTATTTATATCGATGGAGAAGGGTCTGTAAGGTTCTCGAACAGCACTTCCAGCGGTTCCAGCGGCCACTAGGAGAACTTGAGGTACCTGCCTGCTTTCTCTCCTAGATGGCACCAGTGGCTGCGTTACAATATTATGTTTACCTACCAAACAAAAATTTAGCTAACAATTCTTTTTAGAAGGGGTAAAAAGACAAAGAGTGGCTGACTTTTCCGACCGCTCTTGTAACGGTGTCTTAAAAGTTTGAACTAAGATATATCTGCTTAGTCCCTAACAGTTCTAATTTCATTTCACCGCAGTAATATATCTCTATTTTAAGTTAGAATTCACTAAAATATTTTCCAAAATTATTTCAATTTTTCCACTTGCTTTTTCACCTATATATACAACTGGAGTCATTAATGAAAAAAAAAAAAATTCTGGAACTTCTTAAAAAAATTAGTAGCTTATTTCATTTCATTTAATTTCTACGAGCCTCTACACTTACTGTCTGGTGATGGACAGCGTTGACTGTAATGAGAGAACACTATCTGAAGGCCGCCAGGACACTGATAAAGCTCCAAACACCAATGTTCACAGATTTTGACACGCCTTAAATTAACAACAACAGAAAAAATTACAATAACAATATAATTGTTTGCTAGTTATTATTCATCATCACAAGATATGAACACTTTTTTCAGTTATTAATATTAGGTTATATTAATTACAAATTTTTGCCACTGTTTACTAGCTTTTTCAATTTCAAGTCAATAAGGGCCCCCCCTGAGCCCTTGAGTATCAACTTGATTTTTGTGTTACTGTTTTGTGGATTTGGTATATCAAGGGCTCGTTAGATGTCACTACTAATGGTACAGTAGGTTGAAGGTTAGTCCAATAAATAATGAAGGAAGGATTTGTAGACTTTATGTCGTGTGTTGACAATTAAAGGTGTTGTGCTTAATTAGAAGATATTGATTTGTTTAGTGGAATACTTATTGTCCGACTTATCATTTGCTGTTGTTTGAACTAGTTTAATTAAAAATGTATGATAATCAAGACTTTATTTATTTCATTAATTTAATCCACATTATTAATAATAAATACATTAAAAATTTTCTAAAGGGAAGGGGAGGACCCAGGTTCGAGTCCAGCTGTGCTACCCGTAGATTTTTTATTCCCTGGAGCCTCTATAGCTCACTACGATATTCACTTGATACTAAGGAGATTTAATTCAATATAACTTTAATTATTAAATAATTTAATATTTTAAAATAAATATAAAAAATAAATAAGAATTTCTTCAAGTAATATTTAATAGATAAGTAAATATTATACTTTCAGGGTCTTCTAATTGAGGTAATTATTCTTTATCAACTTCAGCTTATTTTTCTTAGAATTACTTTAGTTTTCATAAAAATATAGTTTGGTTATCGGCCAACTGCTGGCATTAATAATTAAGGTCCTACTACCCTGAGAGAAATAATGTTTACATAATAAATAATGGAGGATTCTCCATTATTCCCACCTTCACCGTTATGAATTTAGTGGAATTGAATAGTGGTGGTTCAGTATTAGAAAATTAAACAGCTACAATTTTGCCAACTTTGCAACAAATATATTGTTTCATTAAAGCATAGAAAAATATAATAACATTTAAAACAGAACACTAACATCGAACAATTTAATAAACTATAAAAAAATAATGAGCAGGAAAGATGGATTAATTTTTTAAATTATTACAATTTTTTATAATAAATTATGATGATGTTTGTTTTAGAGTTTTTGCACTTATTAGTTTGTTTATTAAATTGTTCTATTCTCCACTGCACAATAGTTTTTTTTTCATATCATTCCCCTTTCAAGGTTAAGATCTCTGAGGAATCTCAGGATCTGGAAAGGTTCCAGGGCTTCCTCCTTTGCATTATAACTCAGGATTCCAACTTCTTCAGGTGCCCCTTGGCTCATGAAAGGTCCGAGATGAAATATGTCAGCAAGCGAAGTCTGATGCACTGATGCACTTTCAGATCTATTTTGGTTATAATTGCTCTGTCAGATCGTAGCTTGCTTCAGTTCTGGGAGGATTTTCTAGAGCTGGGTTCACTTTACTTTCTCTTCTTTTTTGAGTTCTTCCCGATTTGATTGGTCACTTATTCCATAGAAGGTTCAAGTCTCACAAAGGAAGATGCAGCGACTTTTCATGCCAGGGTATGGGCCATCTTATTATCTTCCATGCCAGCATACGCTGGCACCAAAAACAGGGTAACTATATTGCTCCTGCCCAGCTTATTGAGGTTCCCGTGGCATTCACATTCTTTTTTTGAAATGGTAACATATGAAACCACTGCTTTAATGTCGCCCTGGCTATCGAATAGGATTACAGTCTCCTAATTCCGATATTCATGTGAGGTTGAACTAGATGAGACTAGCGTGAATTTTCGCTTGCTGGGATACTTGCACATAGATCCGAGAATGTGGTCCTCGGTCCAAACATTCCAGCTCCAGTTCCCTCTAATGTCTTTGAGCCATTCGTATATAATACAATGTATGCTCTTTGAGACTAGATCCAGTGCTCCACTCACTTTTAATAGACAGCTTCGAAGAAAGTGATTTTTATGTCTCATTCGGATCCATCCAACTGCCAGCATAATTAAAAACACTTCGTGTTACCATGAGATAAATAAATATGTTTTAAGAAATAATTAATTTATATCTAAAATGGTTTTTAAATGTTAGGTTTTCTATGATTATCTTTCTTTATTTATTTTCTATCATGTAAAGCATGAATATGTTTAATTGGTCACACAAATACACAAACGATACAAAGTAATTTCAACGAAGAATGCTCATGAGAAATAACTTCCCAATTTATTTATAGAGTTATTATCATCAGCGTGTATTGAGTAGTCTAGAAATTGCCCTTCAAAGGCAAGTTATTTTCAAGGCATTTTATATCTAAAATGTATTTCAGCACACTTTTTTCAGTAAATATCTACACATTCTGTACGGATTTACCTTAGCTTAAAAAAATCGCCTGAACCTCCTACTTTTGTTACACATACACACACACACACACACACACACACATTTACATTCACTACAAACTTTTTTTCGAGAGCAATAAGAATGGTATTTCCGGTATTAAGTTGTTCGAAAATTCAGCCCGATCACAAAACACCAGCAATGGAAAGTGAATATTAATTTAAAACTAAGTTAATTGTGATAATTAAGGAGAATAACGGTAGATAAGGTGTGTTACAGAAAAAATTATGTTAAGTGACGGCGGTGTACCCCTCTTGTGGAAGTTTATATATTGATATCTTAGTAGTTGACAACCTTATACCAGGGCAGTTAGTTTGGAAGAGGCAAATGTAAGTTGGTGTCTTTATAAGTATTCACATTTATTCATTTCAATGTATATAAATAATATATCAGAAACATTTTCCATGGTAGCCTGCGTCATTTTGTGTCATCGACCGGTTTCGGGAGTTCTCCACGGAAAATGTCTCTAATGCTCTCCAGCTCTGCGGAACCAACCACCACAACATAAATAACATACCTTTTACTCTTTTATAAATATATTGGTAAGCTGCAATAATTAATAAAGTTTTTGTTGATTTAAATTGAAGTTAATTGGGACGTTCGATTATGTAACATTTTGACATTTGTTTACTCTCTGTCAAAGTTCGTTGTTTATTAAACACTGTACTCTAATGCTGAAAAACAGATGTGTTTGGAGGCGACTCTACCTGTTTTAATATGGGCGAAACGTGGAATTATGTCGCCACTATCGCGTTTCATCCAGAACACCTAAATTTTTCATATGAATTATTAATATAATTTAAATTTGAAACAGCATAAGATTAGGAAAATTAAGACTTTCAAGAAAGTTTTCTCATAATAATATTTAACTTAACTAACTGAATTATTGGATTGAAATCAGTTGCGTTAATTTGGTCTGTACAATGACCCAATGACCTTCTTTAGTTTTAGTTTAAATTTAAATTAACTTCCTGAACATTAAAACTACTATTAACTCATGGTTAATAAACAGCATTGTTAAAATCTTCACTACCATATTCTATAATGGACTAATCAACTGGGTTGAGCAACATAATGTAATCCAGCAGATACAAACCGGTTTTATGAAGGGTAAGGGTTTGTATTTACACTATCTTCTGTAATGTACATTGTCCTAGGCCTTACAAGAACCAAAGTGATAGCCGTATTTGAGAACATTAATAAAGCTTGTGATAGCCTCAACCACCAAAATTTATGGCACATTCTTTACACTCTAGGAATTAGTAGTATGAACTGATAATTCTGATCCCCTGTATGTTACAGGGTGACATTCTTAGCCCCCTGCTTTTCATATTATTAATATAGATTTACATGGATTCTTTTTAAACAAACAAGTCAAAGGAATCCAATAAACGATATAGAGAATAGCACTGCTTACTAAATGCTGACGATTTAATCATTTTGTCAAATAACTGTAGTGATGAACAATTTAAATTAATATCTTGGAACAGTACTCTTTACAAAATCACATCTTGTCTACAAAAAAAAAGCATTAGTTTCTCCTCTTAATAGAAACGGTATGTTATCAAAATCAATCTCACTATAATTCTCCCATAGAAATGTCCAACACTTTCAATTATTTAGGAGTAGCGTTCAAGAAAATTTCCCAGAGGCAGTAATTGCTTCCTATCCAAAGTTTGGCAAATTCGGCAGTCTTTACTAATTATCAAACTTCAAATACCCATGTGATAATTAGGGCATAAACTTAACGTATACAAGCAATGTCCGAAAGCACTTTTCTACAAATTCTGAAATCTGGGCAGCTTTATACACAGAACAAATAGAAAAAGTTCAATTAACATCTTTCACGTAATACCCCGAATTACCATGTGAAGCTGAAAATTGGTCAAACGCATATACAAAGTCGTCAAAAGAATGTTAAACTGGTAGCTCTGTAAAATGCGCACTCTGATGATCAGCTCCCAAAAATATCTTACTATCGTCTTTAGGAATTGACCGAAACTTCCAACTTTCTCAGAACTGGACAATAGAATGCCATAAATATTTTCCATGCTATTCATTCCTGCATTCTCCTTACCTCTGCAATCTACTTTATACTTTATTTTTATCTAATATTGACAATCTGTTATTAAGCTGCTTATTTATTTGGTAGTTTTCTGTTATTGAGCTACTTATTAATTTGGTAGTTTACATGCTGTTTCTATGAATATTATTATTATTATTATTTAAGGCGTCTCAACATCTGTGGTCATTTGCGCCCGGAGCCTTCTCAGTGCACTGCCGGCTTCCGGACAGTGTTCTCCCCTTACAGACAACACTGTCCATCACCGGACAGTGAGCTGTAGGGGCTCCTAGGAAGAGAAAATCTAAGGCAGCACGGCTGGATTCGAACCCGTGATCTCCGCGTTACTAGTCCAGCGCGCTACCACTGAGTTCTATGAATATTATCTTTATTTGTTTCTATAAATATTCAACTAAATGTATAAACATATATTTATACGATATTTTGAATGTTAATGATTGAGAGATTGACTTCTTTTTCTTGTGAATTAAATAATTATGTAATTACTGTTGTTAAGTAACTGCAGTCATATGACTCACCTATTAACCGAAGTCTATCTGTCATTTAAATAAAAATGCAATCATTAGTTTTAGCCTACGTGTGCTAAGGCTTTATTTCTATTAATAAATTGACACAACCTTTTCATACTATCACAACAAACTGACTATGACAATCTGACATATGAACATGAAAATATAAAATCAAAATACATATGAAATAAAAATTTAATTCAGGAGCTGATAATGTTTCCATATAAAATTAAGAAGATTGAAGGAAATGATGGTAAAGAGCTTATAGAACTGTTCAAAGCGCAAACAGCAGGTTATGTACAAGTTGGCCCAAAAAAATGGACACTTCCAGCAAAGTATGCTAAACATGCTGAAAAATATTATACTTTTGATTTGAAACAAGATGATTTATGGCTTATAGCACGTCCTAGATCAGGTGAGATACCATTGTTGCTAGATATTTTGTCGAATTATTTTCACAAAGTTGAATATTTTATTTTTGTTTTAGGCTCCACATGGATGCAAGAATTACTTTGGCTAATAAATAACAAATTAGATTATGAGGTTTCGTCAAAAACACCTTTAGTTAAGCGATTTCCAACATTTGAGTATGATAACTTAAATTATTAGAGTCATTTAATCTTTATTGCGATTTAGTGGACGGTATTTTAGTTGATTTTTAATTTAGAGGACCATCCTGTTTATAAAGAGGCTCTTGTACAAGTTAAAAACATGAGTGGGAGAATATTTCTTGGAATAGGAATATTTCTTTCTGACATAAAACTTCTTTCGCTATCAGTGATGTGTTTGATAAGTCCAAATTGGCAGTCTTTAATTCAATTATAAAGTACGCTCTGTTCCAAATGTTTAATCAACTCTTCAAATATGAATATATTCAGTTCCGATAAAAATAAACCAAAATAATATTATTTTGAATTTTCAAAAAGTAACTTTCTTTCCTCGGCCTAGCAATAAAGTGATAAATAAATTCAGTGATAAATATTTGGAAGAGATTGTTAAATACTTGGAGAGAGGAGTTTGGTTCTGTGCTTTGACATAGTAAGATCGTGTCCGTGTTTAATACAAAATTTTCAAGGTTTAAGACGGATTTAAAGAGTGAATTTTCTCAGGTGTATGAATATTAACTTTATAAAAACCGCGGTGAAGTTTAAAAAGTTTCTACCGAGTAGTTTCTCCGTTATTAGCGAAAAAATAATTAAAGTTTTAATTGAATTGAACAGTATATGCGAGCATGGAGGGGATAGAGAAGACATACATACGTCACGGTGTGCTGCGAGATTGTCAGTAATTTTGCGCGATCTTTGTACCATGTCGTTTGACAAAGTAACTGCCAGTGGCAATAGTGGGGACCAAAGACTGGTGGTTGTGGGGCAACTGATATCAATAATCTTATTATTGCCAAACTTGATTCTCTTGCCACTGATATTACTGCTGTTAGTAAGGAGCAAACAGCTTTATCCACGGACTTAAAAAAATTTAAAACAGAGTTTAAAAAATTATCAGATAATTTAGAAAAAGAGCTCAAGGTATGTAAAAATAAAATTTCATTATTAATAAAGGAAAACACATCTTTAAAAGACCAAATCAATAATTTAAATAAAGAAATTTTACAATGCTCCCAAACTTCTTATCAGAATTTTGTCAAAATTGACAGTATTCCTGATATGGTATTTCATGAAAATGAAGATCTTTTTGATATTCTCAAGAGAATTGCAAATGTAATAAATATTGATATCAAATCAGAAATGATGGATTATATATATCGAATTAAGTTTGGGCGTCAAAATATTCCTTCCATCATAATAAAATTTGTGTATACTTCAGTAAAAACAAATTTATCATCAATTCCAAAAAAAAATAAAGAAAAAATTGCCTTTGAAATGGGTCAAAATATTATGTTAACGAACTTCTCACATCATTTACCTTCAGATTATTTAAAGAAGTAAGAGTCTTAAAGACTCAAGGACTATTACAATCTGACTGGCATAAAAATAGTATAGTATTAGTCAAGCAAAACATTAATGATAAGCCTAAAGTAATTCGATGCAAAGAGGATTTGTTGTTTTTGAGGCCACCATCAAAGCCTGTAGTACTGGGCAATACCTCTGATGAGGACGACCAAGAAATTTGTAATTCTGATTCTTCACTCAAGTCTACCAGCTCCAAGGGGAAAGATCTCGTCGAATACTTCCGCCTTCCTCTTCTATCGCTGATTTTTTATTCAAGAAGCCAAAATGATGCTTCTTAAATGATGCTTGTTCGAATTCTTGTTCAAATGAACCTTAAATGATGCTTGTTCGAATTCTTTTGGATCTTGTGGTTATGTTAAGTTTGGTTTTTGGAATATTAGAGGTTACAGATGTTTGCATAATTTATTGAATGATGAAATTGTAAGACTACAATGTCTTAATATACTGTGTTTTTGTGAGACCTGGCTTCATAATGATGATTTTCTTTCCCCTAAATTTTTGATTAACTGTGATTGTTTTTCATCAAAAGCTCAAAAATCACATAAGAAGGGTAGAGCATCTGGAGGTTTGATTATTTTCTTAAAGAAAAATTTATTTAATAATGTATGAATAGAAATTTGTAAAGATTATTTTCTATGTTTGCGATTTAATTATGGCAATATCAATTTTATTATCGGCTTGGTATATTGGAAACCTTCTTTATCTGATATTAACATTATTGATTGTTTCCATGAGGATTTATATTATTTGTTTTTAAATTACCCTGATTCATATATCTTAATTGGAGGTGATTTCAATTCGCTCATTGGCTTACTTAACAATGTTGATGAGGAAATATTTGAAAACACTTGTTTTGAAGGATGTAGAAATTCCCAAGATTCTACTACTAACAAAAGAGGTATTCTTCTAGTTGATACCATGGAACAATTTGGATACTTCGTTTGTAACGGTCGTATAGGTGGGGATGATAAAGAGGAATTTGCCTATGTTGATATAAATGGCTGTAGTGTTGTTGATCTTGTTTGGTCTAACATGAGTTTAGCTCCCTTAATCCGTAACTTTACAATATTAACTAATTCTCATTATACGGATCATAATCTTTGTATTGTTTCAGTAATGTCCCCTCTTTCTAAATCGCTCCATTCTGACAGTATTCTCAAAGCTAACCAATATATCAGCTGTCTAAAAAGAAATAATGATACTTTGGAAAAATTTAAATCGAATTTAACATTTCTGATTCCAATTTTATAGATCCAAATTTGAGCTATGATTATTTTGTTTCTAACATGCATAAATTTATGATAGAATCTGGACTGCTTTTTAGTAAAAAATTAAGAATAAAAGATAAAATTAAGGGTATTAACAATAAACTATTTATTGGCGAGAATGTAAGTATGAATGTTTAGATTAGGCTCTTATCTAGGGGTTAAAAGAAATTTTTATAAAAGTATTTCAACCCCATTAGGTTTAGTTCATTTAAGGATTAGTCCATTAGAGAGGTGCAGGAAAATTTATTAAAAGTACTGCACCACTCAATTAGTTTGTGTTAAAAATAGCCTCCTTAGGATCGGTTACATAATAAATTTATTATTTATGTTAAAATATGTGTATAATGCAATTCATAGTTTAAAAGTGCTTTGGTTTTGCCCAGATATACAAATCTAGTTTTAGTAGTCTAAGGGATGGCACAAACAATATTCCACGCTCTCCCTCGTCGACTAGCTTGATGATATAAGAGGGGATGTGTGGAAAAGCATTCGAAAAACTAGAGCTCCACCCTACCTTGCTAGAAATCTGTGTGGAAGCCTCATAGATTAATATGTGCCATCCCGGCTTGAGTGGCCATAGATCGTGAAGGAAGACAATTAAGGTGGCGCTAATGACCATGGCAGTCGATGCGCCAAAAAAATAAAAAAACAATAAACCTTGGTATGACCATAACTGTCTGCTGGCAAAGAAAAAGATTAAATCTCAACTTGTTTTATGTAAGAATAATGGATTTAATGTGGATACCCTAAATGATTTTTGTAAACTTAAAAAGGAATATAAAAGTTTAATTCAAAACAATAAAGCAGTTTATTTTGAGAGTGTAAGAGTTGCATTAAGGAACATGAAAAATCCAAGTGAATTCTGGGCAGCTGTGAATAAATTTAGATCTAAAATCTATTTTCTGAACCAAATTGAAATCCAGGAATGGGAAAAATTTTATAAATCTATCTTACCACCTAAATTGAAAAATGAATTTAATTTTTTCGGTCAGTTTGATCCCTTGCTAGACGCAGATATAACAATGGAAGAGCTTCTGCAAAGTATTAAAAACAGCAAGCTGAATAAAGCTGCGGGCTTCGATTGTATTCCGAATGAGTGCTTTAAATCTCTTAATTCTTCATGGCTTCAGTTTCTGTTAAATTTATTTAACCGGGTATTTAAGTATGAACTCATTCCTAAATCATGGTCATTAATTAAGATGAGGCTAATTCACAAAAAAGGGGGCCCTCTTGATCCTTTCAATTACCGTGGCATTGCAATTTTTAACAATATCACACAAATTTTCACAAATATTCTTTATAATAGGCTTTCTATGTGGGTAGACTTGAAAAATTTAATACCCGAAGAACAAATGCGTTTTCGGAAAGGTCGAGGATGTCGAGATTGTGTCTTTACTCTGTCGTCAATCTTGAATATTTGCCTACGGTTGAAGAGAATCAAGGTCTTTGCAGTTTTTGTGGATTACAGGAGAGCTTTTGATTCTGTAAATCATCAGAAATCTTGGGCTTAAGCCCGAAATTCTTAAAGTTAATAATGAACCTGTATGCCAATGCTTCTATGATTATTTCTGAAAATGGTGCTGTATCCTGTGAAATCCCTGTGCCTGAGGGTGTTTTACAAGGGGAAGTCTTAAGTTCACTCCTCTTCTCGTATTTACTTCCGATATTGTAGACTTCTTTACTGACCAAAACTGTGTTGGACTACCTTTAAATAAAAGCAAAGACGTGCAAATGATTCTTTACGCGGATGACATGGTACTGCTCTCTCCCTCCTGGGTAACTGCTCAAAGAAATATCAACATTCTGGCCGAATACTGCACCACTAACAGCCTTATTGTAAACACAAATAAAACTTTTGCTATGGTATTCTCTAAAGGTGGTAATTTTTCGAATTTGAAGCGACTAATCTATCGGTCTCACTCTATTGAGTACTGCAATATTTCACCTATTTGGGTGTCCCATTTTCTTCCCAAATTCTTGAAAGCAACTGAATATTTTCTTGCCCGGAATGCTACAGCTACATCAACTGTTATATCTTTACTGAGTTCTAGTAAAAGTGATAACTGGAATACTAAAATAAATATTTATGATTCAATAGCAGAAAGCGTGTCACTATATTTGTCAGAAATTTGGGGATCTACTTACAGCCATATTATAGAAAGAGGGCAACTGAGATTTTTAAGGCTTTTATTACACCTTCCAAAATGTACTCCTGATGCCTTTGTTAGGCTTGAAACGGGTGTTTCACTCATAATTTAAGATATTTATGAGAATGTTAAATTTGTGGCAGTCTCTACTCGAAATGTCGGAATTCCGTATCCCTAAGTTATGTTATAGCAGATTATTAGACTTGAGCAACCACAGGATGCCAACTAACTGGGTCTTGGAACTCCAAAAATACCTATGCTCAATTGGGCAGATCATATTTGGAAGTCTCAAGATTCACAATTAATAAAAGATAATAATACATGTAGATGATTTAAAAATAATCTATTCTGTAGAGATATTGATAATTTATTAAATAGTCGCTATAGTGTAATCTACAGAAATATTAGCAGTCTAAATTCTGGTGAATTCTATTTTAATTTTAATGTCCACATTAGCAAACTGATACTGTTATCACAATTACGATTAGCCGGTAAGAAAAATTGTTCTATTTATTTAAACAAACACAACCATAAATTTGATACCAATAACACTTGCAAATTTTGCTGTTTGAATGAATTAGATGATTTAGCCCACTTTATTGCCATTTGTCCAGCTTTCAGTAATTTAAGAAATAAATTTATAAATAAATACATCTCCAATATTGAGAACAAATATGATAGATTTATTAAACTACTAACTTTTTCAGAGCCAGATCATTTTAATAAATTAACTGATATTTATCTTTAATATTTATCTTTACTGCATTAGTGCTTTTAAAATAAGGAGACTTTTAATTTAAGCTTATTATTTTATTTCATATAATTAGAAACATTTTTTAGTTATATATTTTACTATTGTATTTCCATACATTTTCACTTTTTTTAATGTTCTTTAATTACTATTAATTTTAATTTATTCATATCAAAGGTTTTTGATTTCTATTATTATCTAAGACTTTATGTTTTATAGTGTCTAGTATGTAGCTTTGTGTCCTATATTTACTAAGTTAGTTTTCTTTTACTTTTTCAATTGCTTTTTGTTTCTTGATTTTTATTTACTGATTTATTTATTTATTTTTTTTTGTTTCTGTGTACGCTTTTGTATCATACGCATACGACAATCTCCCTCTGTATGTCAACTGATTTAACAGATGTAAATAAATAAAATAATAAATTAAAATTGAATATCAATTTTAGGTCTAATATGAGATTCAGTGATAAATACTTGGAAGAGATTGCAGAATTGAACGACAATGATCCAGAAGTAATAAAAGTACTTAAAAACATTGATACTCCAGGTTGGATTTTTCCAAAATAAATTTTAGAAATAAAAACACTGTCAGTTACTAATAAATCAAAGAATCAATTTCCGTTAAACATTTCATTTTAACTAATATATTATTCGAAATATCTGAGAGAATCTTTATGTTACAAGTACAAATTATAGTGGTGGTGGTTGGGTCCGCAATGGCTAGAAATCATCAGAGATTTATTTCATGATAGGTTGCATCAGTTATCGACCGGTAGGTATATGCATCAGCTATGACCTGACTGGTCTATAGAGTAAAATGTTTTTCTTTATACTGAGTTTATTAGCTGATAACAACATTAAAAATGTAACTTAACATTAAATTAAACATCATATAGGTCCTTTGATTAACAACTAATACCCATGGAGAATAAATCTATCATAGAAAGTCTCTGATTAAATTATATGAATATTTTGTACAAAGAAAACAAAATAAAATAAATAAACTATCTTCTATAAGTAAAATTAATAATGCGGTCATTATAGACATAATATTAATATATTAAAATTACTTTGTCAGTCTATGTAAGTGCACAGACCATGAAGTCACCTACATATTTTAAAACACATCTATCCTGTTTGTATGCACTTATTATAGCAGTTAGTTTTTTGCATTATATTTGCAGTAATTATCTGATAACAACGGTATAAATTCACATCATAATGTAATATATACTTCATATTTCTATTCATCAATAGCGAAACATATTGATGGAATATCAGTCTGTCGTGGAAAATCTGTGATTAAATTATAAGAGTATTTTATACTACAAAATAATAAAATAAATTAAATAAATATTAATGTACAATTCTGGCAAAACCAATCATTAGTAAAAGCATTTGATTTCTAAGAACCGTATTTATTTAATAATTCAGTCTGACAGTTGTGGCACTGGAAATATTTTGTTACAGATTACCAAAATGAATATATATATTTTAAAATACTTTTTACAACTTTTACTAAAAGTAAAATTAATAGTCATATTAATATTTTAAAATTATTTTGATAGGCTATGTAACTGGAGAGACCATGAAGTCACCTAGGCATTTCAAAACACATCTACCGCTCAGTTTAATGCCACCAAATTTATTAGACACCTGTAAAGTGGTTTATTTAGCTAGAAATCCTTTTGATGTTGCCGTCTCATTTTATCATCTCAGTAAATTATTAAAATCAATCGATTATCAAAGCGACTTTGAGAAATATTGGGAATTGTTTGAAAAAGATCTAAGTAGATAACAACAGAATACTCTACTGTTTAACCTTTTTTTTTTTTTTTTTACTACTGCGCATAATTATATAAAATAACGGATATTTTTCTTTCAGTTGCGTATTCTCCATATTGGGAACATATTAAGGAAGGATGGGAGAAAAGAAACCATCCAAATTTATTGTTTTTATTTTATGAGGATTTACTCCGAGTAAGTGACTTGCTGTAATAGATTATGTTGACGACTGCTATTTGATGGGATTGTTGGAATATTATTTGAAATATATTCCTTGACTTAGTTAAATTATGTTCTAGTAATTTATTTACACTAAGGCTTAGTATTTGTGAGATTGTTCCCTTTTCTATTATTTGAAGAACCCATCCCACACAGTGAATATTTACATTAATTGTGATAATTAATTAAGTAACTTACTTCTCTAGGATTTACATGGAAATATAAGAAAAATATGTACATTTTTAAACAAACAAATGACCGTTGATGAAATTGAAACTCTTGCAGATCATTTACATATTGATAATTTTCGAAAAAATTGTACAACTATTAGTAACATATCAAAAATTAAAGGAATGTTTAATCCAGGAGCTCAAGGGTTTATTCGCAGAGGTTAGTTTATTTTTCAATAAAGAGAATGTAAATTGAAATTACTTATTTTATTGCAAATTAACATTAAGAGCTTTTAAGTTTATGTAGCTCACATACACTAACAAATACTAAGCTATAATAACAAAAATGTGTTCACAATTTGACTTGCTTGATTTTATACAGGCAAAATCGGAGGCAATGTGGAATTTAATGATGTTAAAATTAAATTGAGAGCGGAGAAATGGTTTAAGGAGAGTTTAGCTAAAACAGATATTATATTTCCAGAATTTTAGCATTTCTATTTTATATCATGGTTCATAGTCTGGTCGGGTATAATCACCAAAAAATTTACTAAACAAAATCTTTTCAAGTAAGCTTTTGTATTTTTGATATCTGGGCTTATATAGCCGCTTGTTTGTAAGTTGCATTATTCTGTAAGGGAATGAGGTTTATTCGCATTTGATCAGAGAGATGAGAACTGTAAGATATGCTGTCATTTTTATTGATATCTGTAATCCAATTACAAACAAATTATCTATCCTCATTGAAAATTATTAATTACAAATATTTCTTCAAACACTTACCTAACAGTGCTACAAATTTTCACATTTTCTTTAATGTTTTTAATAGAAACAAGATTCTGTTTTTACAATCGTTTACATTTTGAACGATTATGATCATTACAATTGGGTTTTTAAAATAAGAGAATTAAGGTCTCTCTATGAATATTACCATATTGTAATGAGTAAATTATTGTTTAATAAATTGAGAATTATATTTTTGAACGCAATGAACGTTTTGTTCCTTTTTATATTACATTCTTCATAGGAGTCACTTTTCGAGGCACCACTATGGTTTCCTCAGTTAACACGGGACAACAAGTTTCATTTGAAACACACCATCATTTGAACAAGTCTTGCTCACCATCACTTGCTGCCTCACTCTTTGTATTTACTTTACACAAGACTAACTTGTATTGAATATGTAGTTTGTTCACCTACTAACATCCATGTTCAAATACTGACACAATAGATCTTTTATGAATACATACTCAATCTGCATAGATATCTGAAATCTATCTATTTTGACTGCCACTTTTGTATAAATTGTGCTAAAATTTTGAAAAATATTTTAGTTTGAGGAATACGCGGTAGTCGTTTTGTTCGGTGAGTTCCTTCTTTAGTTAAACTGGTGGTACTGGGGTGGCTAGATTTCTATTTATTATAGGAGACAAGGTTGTGGGTGAACTTAGGTAATTTTATGTTTAAATTGGGAACTAGCAATATTGTAATTAACCGTTGTTAATAACCGGTATAATAAAGGGGATTAGACATTATTGTTAGCTACTTGCTTAAATTGGGGGTATGTTACTTTTGTAGAACATTGTATAATCGTAGGGTAGTTTGGGGATACCCGATGACGACCCCAATTGGTGTTAGAAATCTAATGATACTTTTTGCTTTAAATCTGCACATAAGAAGGTAACATTTTTTGTGTAAATGAAGCGGGCGAGTTGGGAGGGGATCGACGGGAACTCATATACAAGCCTTGGTTTCAGAAAATAATGTACTTATTGAATGAAAGTTATCTTTACAAATTAATACTTTTAATAGTAAACCTTACAAAAATTTAATACTATTAAAAAAAGCTAATATCCTTTAAAAATTCATACTGTTACCTTAAAGGCTAATATCAAACTTAAGTTACAATTACTAATCAAATTATAAGCTAATACTAATCATCCTATGCCAAAATAAACAAAAAAAAAATAAATTCGATTATTAATTAATAAATTCTCATGCCTTGCCAGAGTTACTATGGAGAAGCTGACTCACCTAACGCCCAAGCACACAGCCACAAGCCAGGTTTCATTCTTAGCACACAACCACAGACTGACATTCTTCTAGTTGTTATTGTAATCTCATGACAATAGGAACACACTCCAAAGAGGGGTGGATTCCAGAGTCAGATACCTCTGTAACATCTCTGACAGGGTCTTTGCAAATCTACATTTAAATTAAATCTATATTCTACACTTAATTACGTTTTACATTTATTTGGTTACATTAGCCAATTTTCTTGTTACATTAACCGGTTCAAGTTCCTCAAGTTAATTGTAAGTGGCCAGTAACGTAGCGTTAACTTAGAAATTTCATAATTTTTTAAAGTAATGTTAATCTTTAAGGATTGGCAGGCATTTAATAGTATAATCGTGTTGTCATTCCCTGATGTAGTCCGAATCATTGTTAATAATTAATTGTGTTGTTCTTGTAAACGATGGTGCTTACTCCCAAGCTCCACCCGCTCATTATTACATTATATTATACTTCTTCAATTTGAAATAGAGCAAAGTAATCAAAATTTATTCAAATTAATTTGAAACTTTCTGATAATCGAATTAGGTTCAGAAATTTTACTGTCTTTTTCAAGGGTTATTTAAATTTAAAAAATTTGGATACTTGTTGAAATAAATTTTATTATTAATATGATCCCTCAACTAAAACCAGCTAACAATGCTAATACTAAAATAATACAAAAAAGTCAGTTTGAAACACTCACGACGTTCTGTTTGAAGATTATTCCGAGAAAATTCTTTTAAAAGATATTTCTGGCAGCGGGGGGTATGCTTGTTTTAAAAAAAGTATATAGATTGTAACGTTTTTTCCCTTGAACTAGCTACTGCAACTAGTTTCTAAGTGGGTTTGTTTAGATAATACACTTTAAACTTCAATAAGAAATACACCAATTTATTGTTTAACATATTAAATTACAAATAAGCACTTAATAATAATAAATACAATAGTTTAAAACCAACAAAAGTTATCTACTTTCACTTTGTATATACACTTTTCACAAACGCGTACTCCGTTTGTAACAAAATTCTGTGTACACTGACTGTTCCATTATTTATACTCGTGGAGAAGGGTGTGGAAGATTCTCGAGCATTCTGGAAAGAGCTAGAGCGTGCAGCCAGCGCTTCCTAGCGACCGCTAGGACTTGAGGTATCTGCTTTCTCCCCTAGATGGCACCAGTAGCCTTCATTGCCACCATCACGATCCCTAGATGGTCTGGAAGAGTCAGAATTAGCGGTAATACCAACCATACTAGTTGATGGGACCGAAGAACTACCTCCAGGACAATGTGAAGACTGTGTAGTAGATCTTGATGCACTTCCAGAAGAAAATGGAACATGGAAGGAAAATGCTAGAAACTGTTAATTTTTACAATTATTTTGATATGAGTGTGATGTAACGCTTTTCGTCTTAAACTACCTACTGTAACTAGTTTCTAAGTGGGTTCGTTTAGATAAAGCACTCTAAACTTCAATAAGAAAAACACTAATTTATTGTTTAATACAATAAATTACAAATAAAGCACTTAATTAATACACAGTTTAAAACCAACAAAATTTCTCTAATTTCACAAACGCGCACTCCGTTTGAATCAAGACTCTGTGTAAAGTGACTGTTGTTCCACTATTTATACCGGTAAAGAAGGGTCTGGAAGGTTCTCGAACAGCACTTCCAGCGGCCACTAGGAGAACTTAAGGTACCTGCTTTCTCTCCTAGATTGCACCAGTGGCTGCGGTACAATATTAAGTTTAGCTACCAAACAAAAATATAGCTAACAATTCTTTCTAGAAGGGGTAAAAAGACAAAGAGTGGCTGACTTTTCCGACCGCTCTTGTAACGGTGTCTTATATCTGCTTAGTCCCTAACAGTTCTAATTTTATTTCACCGCCCTGATATATACTCTATTTTAAGGTAGAATTCACTAAAATACTTTCCTAAATTATTTCAATTTTTCCACTTGCTTCTTCCCTTATATATGCAACTGGAGTCATTAATGAAAAAAAAAATTGTTTCTGGAACTTCTTAAAAAAATTAGTAGCTGATTTCCTTTCATTTAATTCCTAGGAGCCTCTACAGCTCACTGTCTGGTGACGGACAGCGTTGACTGTAATGAGAGAACACTATCTGATGGCCGCCAGGACACTGATAAAGCTCCAAACACCAATGTTCACAGATTTTGACACGCCTTAAATTAACAACAACAAAAAATTACAATAACAACTATAATTTTGTGCTAGTTATTATTCATCATCACAAGATATGAACACTTTTTTCAGTTATTAATATTATCTTATATTAATTACAAATTTTTGCCACTGTTTACTAGCTTTTTCAATTTCAAGTCAAAGCAAACTTGATTTTTGTGTTACTGTTTTGTGGGATTTGGTATATCAAGGGCCCGTTAGAAGTTACAACTAATGGACAGTAGTTTGAAGGTTAGTCCAATAAAACATGAAGAAGGATCTGTAGACTTTATGTCGTGTGTTGACAATTAAAGGTGTTGTGCTTAATTATAAGATAGTGATTTGTTTATTGGAATACTTGTTGTCCGACTTATCATTTGCTGTTATTTGAACTAGTTTAATTAAAAATATATGATAATTAAGACTTTATTTGATTACTTTAATCCACATTATTAATAATAAATACATTAAAAATGTTCTAAAGGGAAGAGGAGGAGCCGGATTCGAGTCCAGCTGTGCTACCCTTGGATTTTTTCTTCCCAGGAGCCTCTATAGCTAACTACGATATTTACTTGATACTAATGAAATTTAAATCAATATAATTTTATTTATTAAAAAATTTAATATTATAAAATAAATATAAAAAATAAATAAGAATTTCTTCAAGTAATATTTAATAGATAAGTAAATATACTTTCAGGGTCTACTAATTGAGGCCATTTATTCTTTATCAATGTCAACTTATGTTTCTTAGAATTACTTTAGATTTCATAAAAATATAAGTTTGGTTATCGGCCAACTGCAGGCATTAATAATTAAGGTCCTACTACCCTGGGAAAATAATGTTTAAATATTAACTAATGGAGGGTTCTCCTTGACCTTCACCGTTATGATTTGGTGGAATTGAATAGTGGTGGTTCAGTATTAGAAAATTAAACAGCTACAATTTTGCCAACGTTTCAACAAATATATTGTTTCTTTAAAGCATACAAAAATATAATAACATTTAAAACAGAACACTAACATCAAACAATTTAATAAACTATAAAAAAATAATAAGCGGGAAAGATGAATTAATTTTTGAAAATTACTATAAGTTTTTATAACAAATTATGCAGATGTTTGTTTTAGACTTTTGCACTTGGAATCTCAGGATCTGGAAAGGTTCTAAAGCTTCATCCTTTGTATTAAAACTCAGGATTCCAACTTCTTCAGGTTCCCCTTGATTCTTCAAAGGTCCGAGATGGAATCTGTCAGCATGCGAAGTCTGATGCACTGATGCACCTTCAGATCTATTCTGGTTATAATTGCTTTGTCAGATCGTAGCTTGCTTCAGTACTGGGAGGATTTTCTAGAGCGCGGCTCACTTTACTTTCTCTTCTTTTTTGAGTTCTTCCCGAAGAGATTGGTCACTTATTCCATAGAAGAGTTCATGCCTCTACAAGGACAAAGGAAGATGCAGCCACTTTTCATGCCAGGGTATCGGCCATCTCATTACCTTCCATGCCAGCGTACGCTGGCACCAAAAACAGGGTAACTCTATTGCTCCTGCCCAAATTATTGAGTTTCCCGTGGCATTCACATAATTTTTTGAATTGGTAACATATGAAACCATTGCTTCAATGTCGGCCTGGCTATCGAATGGGATTACAGCCTCCTAATTCCGTATTCCATGCAAGGCTGAACTAGATGAGACTTCAAATAGCGTGAATTTTCGCTTGCTGGGATACTTGCGCTTAGGATCCGAGAATGTGGTCCGCTGTCCAAACATTCCGGCTCCCACTAGTGTCTTTGAGCCATTCGTATATAATACAATGTATACTCTTTGAGACTAGGAAGAGCGGATCCAGTGCTCCACTCACTTTTAATATACAGCTTCGAAGAAAGTATTTACTGGATTTCATTCGGATCCATCCAACTGTCAGCATAATTAGTAACACTTCCTACTACCACGAGAAAAATAAATAATGTTTAAACAATAATTAAATTATATCTAAAATGGTTTGTAAATGTAATGCTATAATTATCTTTATTTAATTGTTCATATTTAATACACAAACGACACAAAGCTATTTAAACAAAAATTTATATTTGCCTTTCACTAAATTAGTACATGATTTCATTTTAAATAAATAGTTACTATTGTATATTATTTTGATATTTACTATTGCCTAAAGTATTTTAATTTTTAAATCTTTGTTGAAGAGATAACAAAAATTATTATGTACCTTAAATATAATGGAGTAAATTTATTGCAATAAAAAATATAATTCTTTGCTAGTTATTTATCATCACAAGATATGAACACTCATTTTAGTATCTAATATTAGCTTATTTTTTTTACAAATTCGAAATAGGAGAACAGGGATAAACTGTATTAAAATTAATTTGAAAGTTAATGAAAGTTACTTCAGATGTGATTATTTTAGTGTCTTTATCAAAACTTGCCTCTCAAATTTTAAAACTTTGGAATTACAGGTATTAATATTGTTATAATTACAAAATTAAAAACAATAGTACAAGATTGCATCTAATAATTAAATTAACTACCGAATAATTAGGGGTTGTACTGAATGCACAGCCTTACAATTTAGTTGGTTATTATTCATAATACAAGTTATTTTTTTTCTCAGTCACTATGACTAGTTTCTTTTTATTTAACTTTTTCTTATTTTGCTTATATAATAGAGATATCGGTCCATAAAACTTTATGGAAGAAATTAGTTTCTGGACTGCATATATTTTATCAATTAATGGTTTTCACTAATATTCTTCTTCTTGCAGTTGTTCAAATTGATATATTCTTTTTAGCAAACCTACTCAAAACAGTTTACAATTTCTCCAATTATAATTTCGAGATATTAATTAAAAATATAAATTTAAGTTGTGATAATAGATATATTTCCAATTATTTTACAATCGAATACATTCCTTTATTTATAGACCTGAAAAAAGTCATTTTATTAAGTTCAGATTCTTCCATTGATATAAAATAGAAGATAAATAAATATTTAGTGAGAATTATAAGTTTGAAGAAGATTTGGCAATTATAAGTTGGTAAACCGCAGTAAGAGAAAGTTGTGTAGGTGTTTCACAACAGATTCTGTTTTTTAACTTTCTCATACTGCTAGTGAGAAAAAGTATTGCAACAATCCAACTATTCGTTCAATTGTATTTCCAGAATTTTAGCGGATTATATATATTTGATTCGTTATTGACTTGATATGAATAAATTTTTATTATTTGTTGCAATCCTTTTCAAACTTAATTATACAGTACTAGGGCCCCAGTCACCTGGGTCATTTCAATTTTTCTATTAGTTTTTTATGTAGTTATTACAACAAAACATATATGCTAATTTATTGATAATAAATAACTAATTGTTGGCAATATTTATTGGTATACCAGTTTGTGACGCTTTATACGAGGCATTATTAAATATAAATCTAATGGTTCTGAAAATGTGTTTTTGCTGGGGGAGTATAACGCGCAATGAAATTTGGATAAATTTTGTTGGATGGTAATCCATAGTTTATGGTGTTGTAGAAAAAGATATATACGCACTTGAGGATATATCACCTGCAATTACTTTAATATCGTATCTTGGGCATACATCAACTGCTCATTCCAACAGGTCATAAATTTCTTCCTTGTATCAGTTGGCGCAAGGACGCTGAAAAGGCTATAATTTTTTAATCTCCCTCTGACACGGAGAACACATATTCTCTGGCTTACTGCTTTAAAGTCGATCAGAAGCGGATGGACCTTCTTCCAACAACGAATCCTGTGCCAAATATATGATGGTTCGCGCTGCAGCCGTAATAGACTTTCCTAAAAATAGTATAATATTTTCTATAACAGTAGCACCTTTCTATAAATATCTGAAATCTGGGCACCTTTGTACATAGAACTAATAGAAAAAATCCCACCAACTAGGTTTTTAACACTTCTCCATCTTTCACGTAATACCCCGAATGATCTTGTGAGGCTGGAAACTGGTCAAACCATATACAATTCAAAGTCGTCCAAAGGATGTGAACTGGTGGCTCTGTATAATGCGTATGTATGATGATCAGCTCCCAAAAATATTTTACCATCGTCTTTTGGAACTGACCGAAACTTCCATCCTCCCTTAGAACTGGAAAATAGAACGGCATAAATATTTGTCCAAGTTATTTATTTCTCCATTCTCCTTACCTTCACATTCTACATTATAGTTTATTTTTATCTAATATTAACAATCGTTATAAGCTGCTTATTTGTTTGTAGTTTATATGCTATTTCTTATATTTAAACTTATACAGTATATACATATATTTGTGCTTATACACTTAAAAAAGTAAACATATATATTTTGTTTTTGATGTGTATGTCATTATATTATCATGATTATTTTATATGACAGATTATAATTATAATTACTGTTTTATTTATAGAAAGCGTTATTATGTTATGGTATAGTTACATTATAATATTATTGATTGCATAAGCAGGGGACAACTTCTTGCTATAGAGGTATTTTGATTATTGCTTGTAATAATGAAAACAAACACAATATAAATAACAACAGTATAGTTGTTAATTGTTTGAATTTCACTTTTTGTTTAACAAAGATGGCAGCTTTATTTATGTAAATTTGTTTCTATAAATATCTAAATAAATGGATAAACGTGATATTTAATGATATTTTCAATGTTAATGATCAGAGTTTTACTTCTTTTTCTTTTTTTTAATTAGGCATTAAGTAATTATGTAATTGCTGTTGTTAAATAATTACGGTCATATGACTCACCTATTAACTGATGGCTATCTGTCATTAAAATAAAAAAAGCAATCATTAGTTATAGCCTACTCTTGTATAGGCTCTATTTCTACAAATAACGTAACCTCTTTATCGCTATCATAAAAGCAGTATACATCCAGTAAGTTGTAGACTATTTAGTAGACTAATCCAACATATAAAATAAAGATGTAATTGCTTTCTGGGGCTGTAAGATGAGGATCATCAAGTTGAAAGAAACTTGCTGATGGAAGACAATATGGCGTGGAGCCCAAAAAAAACTAAGTGCAACAGGTGCCGTACTCTGTAACTCGTACAGACAAGGATTCCAACTCCACACTGACTCGTAACAGGGTGTGTTCTCTTTATGAATAATGTGCCTGATGAATTAGACAAGTTGGGCAACATGATTCTTAAGTATAATCGAAAGAAGTGCATAGCACACTTATTTAATTTGACATTTAGTAAATGATGTAAATTGAATCAAAACACCATTTAGATAAATCTAACTAATACGAAAATTAATAGAAAATAAAAGATGACTAACCTAACAGTGGCCAATAACTGTATGTGTAAGAAAAATGGGAGTCTCCTCAAAGGCAGTATCCCTGTTATGTCAATTCGCGTAGTAATACGCGACAGCTGTTGTTAAATAACTACGGACATATGACTCACCTATTAACTCATGGCTATCTGTCATTAAAATAAAAAAAACAATCATTAGTTATAGCCTACTCTTGTATAGGCTCTATTTCTACAAATAACGCAACCTCTTCATCGATATCATAAAAACAGTATACATCCAGTGAGTTGTAGACTATTTAGTAAACTAATCCGACATATAATATAAAGATGTAATTCATTACTTTCTGTTACAGGCACTGAAAATGTTTCCATATAAGATTACAAAGATTGACGGAAATGATGGTAAAGAGCTTGTAGAACTGTTCAAAGGGCAAAAAGCAGGTTTTGTACAAGTTGGTCCAAAAAAATGGACACTTCCAGCAAAGTATGCTGAACATGCTGAAAAATATTATACATTTGATTTGAGACAAGATGATTTGTGGATTATAGCGTATCCTAGATCAGGTGAGATTATCATTGTTATGAGATATTTTGTTGAATTATTTTCATAAAGGTAAATGTTTTATTTTTGTTTTAGGCACCACTTGGATGCAAGAATTACTTTGGCTAATAAATAACAATTTAGATTATGAGATTTCGTCGAAAACACCTATAAATGAGCGTTTTTCATTTTTTGTGTATGATGATTTAGCTTATTATATTCATTTAATCTTTAATTTTAAGGAAATTATTGGCACACAATTTATAGTTAATTTTTAATGTGGAGGACCATACAGTTTTGAAAAGGCTGCAGTACAAGTTGAAAATAAAAATGGGAGAATATTTCTTGGAGAAGGAATGTTTCTTTGTGACATGTAAACTTATTTTTTTTGAATTTCTTAAACGGTACTTGTGAGTGTTACTGTATCAAACGTCATCTACGGTATCTTTTTACCTGTTTTGCCTTTTTGTTCCTCAATTATGGAGAAGACAATGCTTATCAATATAATACTTCTGCAATGTTTTTTTCAATGTGTTATAGACTTTAAGCTTTACGTATTTTAATTCGCATAGGCTGGTTCCACCCGAACTTAGCTTCAGCTCTTCTGGATCACAAGGCTATGAACCCATGTGTTTCCATTTTCAAAAGGAATTTTTCCTTTAAAGATAGAAATATCAATTACTGGCAATTACTTTTTAATTATCTTTAATTCTTTATATTAATAAATACTAAACATTATTTTCATAATATTTAAAACTTGAATATAAATTTTAGGCCTAATACAATGAACAGTGATAAATACTTAGAAGAGATTGCGGAATTGAATGACAATGATCCAGAAGTGATGAAAGTACTCGAAAACATTGCTATTCCAGGTTGGCTACTACCAAAAGAAGTAATAATAATAATAATAAACACCATCGGTTATTAATAAATCTAAGAAATAATATTCGGTGTAAATTTTAATTAAAAATAGATAAGAATAGTTGTAAATATGTAAGTAGTTAGGTCCGCAAAGCTAGAAAACATCAGAGACTTTTCATGATACGCAACTTCATTGCTTCACTCTTCTCTTTATTGTCATGGGTAATAATGTGTACAGTAATAATAATCGGTTTCTGACGTACGTCCTCTTCATTAGTTTGATCTGATAAACGGTACGATTAAACAGCTTTCCACCGAGCAAAATCAATTTATACCCTGTTTAGTATGCACTTTTTATAGCAGTTAGTTTTTTGCTTTATATTTGCAGTAATTATCTGATAAGAACGGTATAAATTCACATCATAATGTAATTTATACTTCATATATCTATTCATCAATGGCGAAACCTATTGATGGAATATCAGTCTATTGTGGAAAATCTCTGATTAAATTATAAGATTATTTTATACTACAAAATAATAAAATAAATTAAATAAATATTAATGAATAATTCTGGCAAAACCAATCATTAGTAAAAGCATTTGATTTCTAAGTACCGTATTTATTTAATAATTCAGTCTGACAGTTGTGGCACTAGAAATATTTTATTACAGATTACCAAAAGGAATATATATATTTTAAAATATTTTTTACAACTTTTACTCAAAGTAAAATTAATAATCAGTCATATTAATATTTTAAAATTATTTTGACAGGCTATGTAACTGGAGAGACCATGAAGTCACCTAGGCATTTCAAAACACATCTACCGCTCAGTTTAATGCCACCAAATTTATTAGACACCTGTAAAGTGGTTTATTTAGCAAGAAATCCTTTCGATGTTGCCGTCTCATTTTATCATCTCAGTAAATTATTAAAATCAATCGATTATCAAAGCGACTTTGAGAAATATTGGGAATTGTTTGAAAAAGATCTAAGTAGATAACAACAGAATACTCTATTGTTTAATCTTTTTTTTTTTTTTTTTTGCTACTGCGCATAATTATATAAGATAACGGATATTTTTCTTTCAGTTGCGTATTCTCCATATTGGGAACATATTCCGGAAGGATGGGAGAGGAGGAATCATCCAAATTTTTTGTTTTTGTTTTATGAGGATTTACTTCGAATAAGTGTTTTTACTTTCTCTTACTCCTAGTAAGAGGAAGTATTGTAATCGTGTCAAATTTTCGATATCGAGTTATCACCGGAAATATCCGTTTTGAGGTGCCCTGAGTCCAAAAACGTGGTTTTTAGCAAATGGTCTGTGTGTGTGTGTGTGTGTATGTATGTGAATGTGTGTATGTTATGGTGAACAGCATAGCTCAAAACGAAAAATCGTGAGACAAGTTCAAACTTGATATACGTTGTTAGTTCACCATGGGATGCTGACGGTGTCGTTTGCGTGCAATAATTTCCTCAACGGCAGGTACCACTTTACTATGTGTTTTTTACGTTTTTTGCAATTTTCTCAAATGGCTCCGAAGATTTTCTTCCTTTAAACCTTGCTTATATCAACTCACATACAAAGAGCTACAACACACTTTTATTTGACATTTCTCTGGAAAAATTCATCTAAGGGGAGTTGGTGGGGTTGGGTTTCTCTAACTGCTGTTTCAGTATATTAGACAATTCTGTCATCTAAATAATGTTAATTAGAATTAAATATGTTGTTGAAATTCCGAGTTTAAAAAAAAATAGATAACCGGAAGTGCGTTTTTCTGAAATATAATTTTCAGTTTTCTGGTATTTTCTCGAAAATGGCTCCAACGATTTTCTTTAAACCAGCGTTGTTAACTATACATATAAAGAGCTACAACTTTTATTTGAAACTTTTCCCCTGATAAATTCATTTAAGGGGACTTTTGGGGGAGGGGGGTTATGTTTTCTTTAAAATGCTATCACAGTTGATTATCATTCTGTTCATGCCAAATTGAAATAACTAAAATTATATATGACCCAAATTCCGATGTTTCAAGAAATTAAGCTAACCGGAGACATGTTTAACTGACAGTGTTTTCACTTTTTCGGACGAATTTCCTTAAATTTGGTACAACAACTAATAAAAGTTGTCATTTACTTTTTGATACGTGGGAGAGAGGAAAGTTGTGTGAGTGTTTCACACCAGATTTATTTATGCCAGGAAGGGTTTCAAATGTGTTGTATGCAGCTGCTTGGGAGTAGCGACTCCACTGGTTACCGCAGCCTGTACTCCATGCACATTGTTAGAACAGTAGAAAATACACTTAAACTACATACACTCTTTACAAACTAGGACAATCACAGTAAACAAAGTAGAGTCTCCGTCCCCAGCTAATTGTCCAAAGCCAAGGGAGAAGTGCTGGACTAGCATCGCGGAGGTCCCGGATTAAAATCCAGCATGCGCCCCTTAGATTTTCGCATCCTAGGAGCCTCTACAACTTACTGTCTGGTGATGGGCAGTGTTGTCAATAGCTCCATAACAGCTTGGAGGCTGGCACTGCTTTGAGAAGTCTCCGAGGCATACAATGGATCTTTTTAGGGCACCTTGCAATAATTCCCTACAACAATTTATCTACAAGTACATTGCTAAAAATGTTTATTAACGACTGCCATTATTTGATATGACTATTGGAATATTAATTGTAATTTAATCTTTGATTTAGTAAAATTTTGAAGTAGTAATTTACAGCAAAACCTTAGTATTTATTAGATTGTTCCCTTTCCTCAGGGAAAGAGCTCTTTGCACCAGTGATAATAATTTAATTTATGTTAATGCTTATAATTAATTAAGTAATTTACTTCTCTAGGATTTACATGGAAATATAAGAAAAATATGTACATTTTTAAACAAACAAATGACCGTTGATGAAATTAAAACTCTAGCAGATCATTTACATATCGATAATTTTCGTAAAAATTGTACAATTATTAGTAACATATCAAAAATTAAAGGAATGATTAATCCAGGAGCACAAGGGTTTATTCGCAGAGGTTAGTTTATTTTTCAAATAAGGGAATGTAAATTGAAATTATTTATTTTATTGCGAATTAACTTTAATTGCTTTTAAGTTTATGTAGCTCACATACACTAACAAATACTAAGTTATAATAACAAAAATGTGTTGACAATTTGACTTGCTTGATTTCATACAGGCAAAATCGGAGGCAATGTGGAATTTAATGATGTTAAAATTAAATTGAGAGCGGAGAAATGGTTTAAGGAGAGTTTAGCTAAGACAGATATTGTATTTCCAGAATTTTAGCATTTCTATTTTATATAATGGTTCACAGTCTGGTCGGGTATAATTACCAAACAATATACTAAAAAAAATCTTTTCAAGTAAGCTTTTGTATTTTTAATATCTGGGCTTATATAGCCGCTTGTTTGTAAAT
The DNA here is from genome assembly GCA_011037195.1 of Triatoma infestans. Lineage (NCBI taxonomy): Eukaryota > Metazoa > Arthropoda > Insecta > Hemiptera > Reduviidae > Triatoma > Triatoma infestans. The sequence goes on along the minus strand of JAAEAF010014473.1, from coordinate 25,533 downwards.
TGCATTATTTTGTAAGGGAATGAGGTTTATTCGCATTTGATCAGAGAGATGAGAACTGTAAGATATGCAGTCATTTTTATTGATGTCTGTAATACAATTACAAACAAATTATCTATCCTCATTGAAGTTTCTATTTTTGCAATCGTTCACATTTTGCTGGATTAAGTTAATTAAAATTCTGTTTTAGAATAAAAGAATTAAGATCTCTCTATGAATATCACCATATTGTAATGGGAAAAATGTTGTTTAATAAATTGAGTATTATATTTTTGAACGCAATGAACGTTTTATTCCTTTCTATATTACATTCTTCATAGGATTTACTTTTCGAGGCACCAGTATGGTTTTTTCAGTTAACCAGCGGACAACAAGTTTCATTTGAAACACACCATCATTTGAACAAGTCTTGCTCACCATCACTTCCTACCTCACTCTTTGTATTTACTTTACACAAGACTAACTTGTATTGAATATGTAGTTTGTTCTCCTACTAACATCCATGTTCAAATACTGACACAATAGATCTTTTATTAATACATACTCAATATGCACATTTGATATCTATCTATTGACTACCATTTTTGTATAAATTGTGCTAAAATTTTGAAAAATATTTTAGTTTGAAGAATACGCGGTAGTCGTTTTGTTCGGTGAGTACCTTCTTTAGTTAAACTTGTGGTACTTGGGTGGATAAATTTCTATCTATTATAGGAGACAAGGTTGTAGCGTGATACTTAGGTAATTTTATGTTTATGTTGGGAACTAATAATATTGTAATTAACCATAGGTAATAATCTGTATAATAAAGGGAATTAGACATTATTGTTAGCTACATGTTTAAATTGGGATTTAATAAATTTGTAGGAAATTGCATAATAGTAAGGTAGTCTGGGGATACCCGATAACGACCCCATTTGGTGTTAGAAATCTAGTGATACTTTATGATTTTAATCTGCACATAAGAAGGTAACATTTTTAGCCAATTTTCTTGTTACATTAACCGCTTCAAGTTCCTCAAGTTAATTGTAAGTAGCCAGTAACTTAGCGTTAACTTAGAAATTTCATAATTTTTTAAAGTAATTTCAATCTTTAAGGATTGGCAGGCATTGAATAGTATAATCGTGTTGTTATTCCCTGATGTAATCCGCATCATTGTTAATAAATTAATTGTGTTGTTCTTGTAAACGATGGTGCTTACTCCCAAGATCCACCCGCTCATTATTACATTATATTATACTTTTTCAATTTGAAATAGATCAAAGTAATCAAAATTTATTTAAATTAATTTGAACCTGTATGATAATCGAATTAGGTTCAGTAATTTTGCTGTCTTTTTCAAGGTTATTTAAATTTAAAAAATTTGGATACTTGTTGAAATAAATTTTATTATTAACATGATCCCTCAACTAATACCAGCTAACAATGCCAATACTAAAAATAATACAAAAAGATCAGTTTGAAACACTCATGACGTTCTGTTTCTTCTGTTTGAAGATTATTCCGAGAAATTCTTTTAAAAGATATTTCTGGCTGCGGGAGGTATGCTTGTTTTAAAAAAAGTATATTGATTGTAACGTTTTTCCCTTGAAGGAGCTACTTCAAGTAGTTTCTAAGTGGGTACGTTATAGATAATACACTCTAAACTTCAATAAGAAATACACCAATTTATTGTTTAACATATTAAATTACAAATAAGCACTTAATAATAATTAATACATAAGTTTAAAACCAACAAAAGTTCTCTACTTTCACTTTGTATAGAATTCTCACAAAAGCGTACTCCGTTTGTAACAAGATTCTGTGTACACTGACTGTTGCTCCATTATTTATACTAGTGGAGAAGGGTGTGGAAGATTCTCGAGCATTCTGGAAAGAGCTAGAGCGCGCAGCCAGCGCTTCCTAGCGACCACTAGGGTAACTTGAGGTATCTGCTTTATCCCCTAGATAGCACCAGTAGCCTTCATTGCCGCCATCACGATCCCTAGATGGTCTGGAAGAGTCAGAATTAGCGGTAATACCAATTATACTAGTTGATGGGACCGAAGAACTACCTCCAGGACGATGGGAAGACCATGTAGTAGATCTTGATGAACTTCCAGAAGTAGCACTACCATTCGAAGGACCACCAGTTCCGCTGGAGGTAGTTCTTTGGTCCTATCCTATTTGATGGGACCGAAGAACTACCTCCAGAACGATGAGAAGACTGTGTAGTAGATCTTGATGCACTGCCACAAGAAAATCGAACACTGAAGGAAAAATGCTAGAAACTGTTAATTTTTCCAATTATTTTGGTATGGGTCTCACTCCGCTCGTGAATTTCAAACCACGTTTCTTGGAGTAACTGTACAAGGCTAAGTTGGCGATAAACTTTTCACATAGAAATTTTCAATAAAAATGAAATTCCTATTTCAAAGAAATTGGAGGTATTCAATGCAGCTAAACGTTCGGTTATTTGTTACGGAGCACAAGTGTGTGGCCATCAACATTTTGAGGAAGTTGAAAAGTTTAACTTATTTTTTATTAAAATATTAAAAAACTATTTTCACTACCGGTTAATACCCCACGATATATAGCCTACCTTGAATCAGATTTTTTACCAATTTATTTCTACACAGTACAACTGCATTTTACGCATTTAATGATTGTGTTTTCGATGCCGACTACGAGATTACCGAGAGCCCTGGCACAGGAAATAATTAAACATTAGATTTATTGGCATAAGGATAACCTGGAATCATGTAGCAAGCATGGTATTATTTTATCAGATTATAATAATGTTAATTTAGGTGCTATTTTTAAGACAGAATTTAGAGGTGCAATGATGGAGAAGACTAATGGGTCTAGTTTCCACTGTTCTTACAGGGATTTAATGCTTGATCCAACGGATAGGCGGTACATAAGTGATGCGAATAACTTAAACTTTATAAGAGTAATTTTTGGGCAGTTGATCTCTCTTAATAATAAGTGATGAGGTTTAAGCAACAGAGACTATGCGCCCTTTGTTATAGAGAAGAAGTGGAGGATTTGTATCAATATGTGGGTGTCTGTCTGGTCCTGACGGAATATAGAGTTGAGTGGTTGTGGAAAAAGACTCTTTTTCTGAAGTGATATTTTTGTTGAATGGTGGCGACTGGAAGCGTTTATTGTACTATCACATTACCGCTTATAAGTATCGGGCCTTTCTAATTAGAGAATATAATACATAAAAAAAAAAAAAAATAAAATAGATTTGTAAATTTATTAAGCAACTCTAGGCTGACGGTAATTTACCAAGCCAAAATGCTGTTTGTACAATGCTATTTGTAGGATTTTTCCTTAGTAAATTGTATATATAATATTCAATAAAGCTATTATATTCTATTCTTATTTCATCTTTCATTTCCTTCTGGCTCCTTTTCATTTCGTCTCGGCTCTCAATCATTTCGTCCTGTCCCCTTTTATTTCATCCAAGCCCTTTTCAATTCTTCCCAGCCCCTTTTCAATTCTTTCGCAAGTGCTATCAGTTTCTCCATTTTCCGCGTTTGACTTCTGGTACTTAGGTACTCTTACAACCAAAGCTGATACTTGGAGGTTTTATCCCACTTCTGACGCTTTTCCCCTTGAACTACCTACTGCAACTAGTTTCTACGTGGGTTCGTTTAGATAAAACACTCTAAACTTCAATAAGAAAAACACTAATTTATTGTTTAATACAATAAATTACAAATAAAGCACTTAATTAATACACAGTTTAAAACCAACGAACGTTCTCTAATTTCACAAACGCGCACTCCATTTGAATCAAGACTCTGTGTAAAGTGACTGTTGTTCCACTATTTATATCGATGGAGAAGGGTCTGTAAGGTTCTCGAACAGCACTTCCAGCGGTTCCAGCGGCCACTAGGAGAACTTGAGGTACCTGCCTGCTTTCTCTCCTAGATGGCACCAGTGGCTGCGTTACAATATTATGTTTACCTACCAAACAAAAATTTAGCTAACAATTCTTTTTAGAAGGGGTAAAAAGACAAAGAGTGGCTGACTTTTCCGACCGCTCTTGTAACGGTGTCTTAAAAGTTTGAACTAAGATATATCTGCTTAGTCCCTAACAGTTCTAATTTCATTTCACCGCAGTAATATATCTCTATTTTAAGTTAGAATTCACTAAAATATTTTCCAAAATTATTTCAATTTTTCCACTTGCTTTTTCACCTATATATACAACTGGAGTCATTAATGAAAAAAAAAAAAATTCTGGATCTTCTTAAAAAAATTAGTAGCTTATTTCATTTCATTTAATTTCTACGAGCCTCTACACTTACTGTCTGGTGATGGACAGCGTTGACTGTAATGAGAGAACACTATCTGAAGGCCGCCAGAACACTGATAAAGCTCCAAACACCAATCTTCACAGATTTTGACACGCCTTAAATTAACAACAACAGAAAAAATTACAATAACAATATAATTGTTTGCTAGTTATTATTCATCATCACAAGATATGAACACTTTTTTCAGTTATTAATATTAGGTTATATTAATTACAAATTTTTGCCACTGTTTACTAGCTTTTTCAATTTCAAGTCAATAAGGGCCCCCCCTGAGCCCTTGAGTATCAACTTGATTTTTGTGTTACTGTTTTGTGGATTTGGTATATCAAGGGCTCGTTAGATGTCACTACTAATGGTACAGTAGGTTGAAGGTTAGTCCAATAAATAATGAAGGAAGGATTTGTAGACTTTATGTCGTGTGTTGACAATTAAAGGTGTTGTGCTTAATTAGAAGATATTGATTTGTTTAGTGGAATACTTATTGTCCGACTTATCATTTGCTGTTGTTTGAACTAGTTTAATTAAAAATGTATGATAATCAAGACTTTATTTATTTCATTAATTTAATCCACATTATTAATAATAAATACATTAAAAATTTTCTAAAGGGAAGGGGAGGACCCAGGTTCGAGTCCAGCTGTGCTACCCGTAGATTTTTTATTCCCTGGAGCCTCTATAGCTCACTACGATATTCACTTGATACTAAGGAGATTTAATTCAATATAACTTTAATTATTAAATAATTTAATATTTTAAAATAAATATAAAAAATAAATAAGAATTTCTTCAAGTAATATTTAATAGATAAGTAAATATACTTTCAGGGTCTTCTAATTGAGGTAATTATTCTTTATCAATTTCAACTTATTTTTCTTAGAATTACTTTAGTTTTCATAAAAATATAGTTTGGTTATCGGCCAACTGGTGGCATTAATAATTAAGGTCCTACTACACTGAGAGAAATAATGTTTACATAATAAATAATGGAGGATTCTTCTTGACCTTCACCGTTATGAATTTGGTACAATTGAATAGTGGTGGTTCAGTCTTAGAAAATTAAACAGCTACAATTTTGCCAACGTTTCAACAAATATATTGTTTCATTAAAGCATAGAAAAATATAATAACATTTAAAACAGAACACTAACATCGAACAATTTCATAAACTATAAAAAAATAATGAGCGGGAAAGATGAATTAATTTTTGATAATTATTGTAAGTTTTTATAACAAATTATGCTGATGTTTGTTTTAGAGTTTTTGCACTTATTAGTTTGTTTATTAAATTGTTCTATTCTCCACTGCAAAATAGTTTTTTTTTTCATATCATCCCCCTTTCAAGGTTAAGATCTCTGAGGAATCTCAGGATCTGGAAAGGTTCCAGGGCTTCCTCCTTTGCATTATAACTCAGGATTCCAACTTCTTCAGGTGCCCCTTGACTCTTCAAAGGTCCGAGATGGAATATGTCAGCATGCGAAGTCTGATGCTCTTCAGATCTATTTTGGTTATAATGCTCTGTCAGAACGTAGCTTGCTTCTGTACTGGGAGATTTTCTAGAGCTGGGCTCACTTCACTTTCTCTTCTTTTTTGAGTTCTTCCCGAAGTGATTGATCACTTATTCCATAGAAAGGTTCAAGCCTCACAATGGAAGATGCAGCGACTTTTCATACCGGGGTGTCGGCCATCTCATTACCTTCCATGCCAGCGTACGCTGGCACCAAAAATAGGGTAACTCTGTTGCTCCTGCCCAGGTTATTGAGTTTCCCGTGGCATTCACATTCTTTTTTGAATTGGTAACGTATAAAACCATTGCTTTAATGTCGGCCTGGCTATCGAATAGGATTACAGTCTCCTAATTCCGATATTCCATGTGAGGTTGAACTAGACTCTACTTCAAATAGCGTGAATTTTCGCTTGCTCGGATACTTGCGCATAGGATCCGAGAATGTGGTCCTCGGTCCAAACATTCCGGCTCCAGTTCCCTCTTTGAGCCATTCGTATATAATACAATGTATGCTCTTTGAGACTAGACAGAGCGGATCCAGTGCTCCACTCACTTTTAATAGACAGCTTCGGAGAAAGTGTTTTCTGGATCTCATTCGAATCCATCCAACTACCAGCATAATTAATAACACTTCCTACTACCACGAGAAAAATAAATATTGTTTAAAAAATAATTAATTTATATCTAAAATGGTTTGTAAATGTAACATTTGCTATGATTATCATTATTTATTAATTTTCTATCGTAAAAATATGAATATGTTTGATTGGTCATATAAATACACAAACGATACAAAGTTATTTCAACTGAAGAATTCTCATGAGAAATAGCTTCTCAATTTATTTATAGATTTATTATCATCAGCGTGTATTGAGTAGTCTAGAATATTGCCCTTCAAAGGTAAGTTATTTTCAAGGCATTTTATATCTAAAACGCATTTCTGCATTTCCAAAAATAGGGTAACTCTATTGCTTCTGCCGAGTTCATTGAGTTTGCCGACCCATTCCCATACCTTTTGTGAACATATGAATCCATTGTTTTAATGGCGGCTAGGCTTTCGGATAGGATGACAGACTCCTAATTCCATTTCCATGAGAGATTAAACTAGACGCAACCTCAAATTGCGTGAATTTTCGCTTGGAAGATGCTGGGGTGCTTGCGCATAGAATCCGAGAATCTGGTCCACGGTCCAAAGATTCCGGCTACAGTTCCCTCTGGAGCCTTTGAGCCATTCGTATATATTTCGCATATAATTTAAGAATAGACAGAGCGGATCCAGAAGTCCACTCCGTAACAACAGACAGCTTCGAAGAAAGTGTTTCGGATCCAACTACCCGCATAATTAGTTACAGTTCCTACTGCCATGAGAAAAATAAATAATGTTTAAAAAATAATTAAATTGTATGTAAAATGGTTTTAAATGTAATATTTGCTATAATTATCTTTATTTAATTGTTCATATTAATACACAAACGATACAAAGTTATTTCAACTGAAGAATTCTCATAAGAAATAACTTCAAAATTTGGTTATAGATTTATTATCATCGTTTATTGATTAGTCTCCGAATATGGCTTTGCAACGGGAAGGTGTTCTCAAGGCATTCTAAATCTCTAGGCATTTCTGCATACTTTTTTCAGGAAATATTTACACATTCTATAATAATTAACCCTAGCTTCAAAAAATCGTCTTTTGTACTAAGTACAAATAGTCTTTTGTAACTTCCTGCGAATTTTCGTATTTGAGATACATTATTCACACACCACACACTCTCACACACACATACAAAACTCACACATTTACATTCACTATAAACTTTTTTTCGAGAGAATAAGAATAGTGTTTCCGGTATTAAGTTGTTCGAAAATTTAGCCCGATCACAAACACCAACAATGGAAAGTGAATATTAATTTAAAACTATGTTAATTGTGATAATTAAGGAGAATAACGATAGATAATGGTGTGTTCTAGAAAAAATTATGTTAAGTGACGGCGGTGTACCCCTCTTGTGGAAGTTTATATAATTGATATGTTAGTAGTTGATAAGCTTATACCCGTGCAGTTAGTTTGGAAGAGGCAAATGTAAGTTGGTGTCTTTATAAGTATTCATATTTATTCATTTCCATGAACATAAATAATATATCAGAAATATTTTCCATGGTAGCCTGCTTCATTTTGTGGTCATCGACCGGTTTCGGGCGTTCTCCCATCTTCAGGATGCATTTTTCAGACAGTGTGACAACACAGACTTGCACAGAGCAAATTCAGTTTTACACACTGACTGGTGTTTTTTAAAAATTGGATTTTTTTATAAAATATTATCAAACTGCAAACCCGAATCTGATAATTAGGGCACTAAATTTAACGTATATAAGCAATGTCCGAAAGCACTTTTCTATAAATGTCTGAAATCTGGGCAGCTTTATACACAGAACTAATAGAAAAAGTTCATTAACATCTTTCTTATATTTAATCTGTTAATGAGCTACTTATTTATTTGGTAGTATATATGCAATTTCTATAAATATTATCTTTATTTGTTTCTATAAATATTTACCTAAATGTATTCACATGTATTTAAATGATATTTGCAATGTTGATGATCAGAGATTTACTTCTTTTTCTTTTTTAAATAGTGCATTAAATAATTATGTAATTACTTTTGTTAAATAACTGCACTCATGTGACTCACCTATTACCCCATGTCTATCTATCATTTAAATAAAAAAAGCAATCATTAGTTTTAGGCTACACTTGTAAAGGCTTTATTTCTACTAATGACAACCTTTTCATACTAATCTGACATATGAACATGAAAATATAAAATAAAAATACATATGAAATAAAAATTTAATTCATTTTTTATTTGTACAGGAGCTGATAATGTTTCCATATAAAATTACGAAGATTGAAGGAAATGATGGTAAAGAGCTTATAGAACTGTTCAAAGGTCAAACAGCAGGTTATGTACAAGTTGGTCCAAAAAAATGGACACTTCCAGCGAATTATGCTGAACATGCTGAAAAATGTTATACTTTTGATTTGAAACAAGATGATTTATGGCTTATAGCACGTCCTAGATCAGGTGAGATACCATTGTTGCTAGATATTTTGTCGAATTATTTTCACAAAGTTGAATATTTTATTTTTGTTTTAGGCTCCACTTGGATGCAAGAATTACTTTGGCTAATAAATAACAAATTAGATTATGAGGTTTCGTCGAAAATACCTATAGATAAGCGATTTCCAACATTTGAGTATGATAATTTAAATTATTAGAGTCATTTAATCTTTAATACTAAGAAAATTATTGCGATTTAGTGGACGGTATTTTTTCGTTGATTTTTAATTTGGAGGACCATCCTGTTTTAGAGGCTCGTGTACAAGTTGAAAACAGGAGTGGGAGAATATTTCTTGAAGTAGGAATATTTCTTTCTGACATGAAAACTTAATTCGGTATCAATGCTGTATGATGGGCCCAAAATAGCTGTCTTTAATTCATTTACAAAGTACGTTCTGGTCCAAACGTTTACATCATCACCTCAAATATGAATATATTCAGTTCCGATAAAAATAAACCGAAATAATATGTATTTTGAATTTTCAAAAAGTAACTTTCATTTAGATTGATTACCCTTGGCCTAGCAATAACAGTTAAGGTATTTTGGGAGGCGCTTTAAAAACTTGAAATTGGTTGTACGGCATTTTTTCTTAATCATTATAATTGAAACTAAAATTTTAGGACTCATATGGCATTCAGTGATAAATACTTGGAAGAGATTGCAGAATTGAATGACAATGATCCAGAAGTAATAAAAGTACTTAAAAACATTGATACTCCAGGTTGGCTTTATCCAAAATACATTATAGAAATAATAAACACTGTCAGTTACTAATAAATCAAAGAATTAATTTCCGTTAAACATTTCATTTTAACTAATATATTATTCGTTATATCTGAGAGAATATTTATTGTTAGAAGTATTAATTATAGTGGTGGTGGATGGGTCCGCAGAGCTAGAAATCATCAGAGATTTATTTCATGATAGGTTGCATCAGTACATGGTCATCGACCGGTAGGTACGCCCTTTCTTAGGTTGTCTTGATAAACAGATTTTGCATAGAGCAATATCAGTTTAAGATGTTTTGGGAAGGGTTATATATGACCTGACTGGTTTATAGAGTAAAATGTTTTTCTTTATACCTGACTTTATTATCTGATAACAACTGTGTAAAAATGTGACTCAACATTAAATTAAGCATCATATAGTTCCATTCATTAATAACTAATACCCATGGAGAATAAATCTATCATGGAAAATCTCTGATTAAATTATATGAATATTAGGTACAAAGAAAACAATAAAATAAAATAAATAAACTATTTTCTATAAGTAAAATTAATAATGCGGTCATTATGCGGTCACATAATATTAATATTTTAAAATTACTTTGTCAGTCTATGTAAGCGCACAGTCCATGAAGTCACCTAGGCATTTTAAAACACATCTACCACTCAGTTTAATGCCACCAAATTTATTAGACACCTGTAAAGTGGTTTATTTGGCCAGAAATCCGTTTGATGTTGCCGTTTCACATTATCATCTCAGTAAATTATTTAAAGCAATGGATTATCAAAGTGACTTTGAGAAATATTGGGAATTGTTTGAAAAAGATCTTAGTAGGTATCAACAGAATATTGTTTTTTTTTTTTTTTACTCTATTCATTTATTTATGTTTTAACTACTGCGCATAATTTTATAAAATAAAGGTTTTTTTTTTCCAGTTGTGTATTCTCCATATTGGGAACATATTAAGGAAGGATGGGAGAAAAGGAACCATCCAAATTTATTGTTTTTATTTTATGAGGATTTACTCCGAGTAAGTGACTTGCTGTAATAGATTGTGTTACCGACTGCTATTTGATAAGATTATTGGAATATTATTTGGAATATATTCTTTGACTTAGTTAAATTATGATCTACTAATTTATTTACAGCCAAGGCTTAGTATTTGTCAGATTTCTTGTACATTATTTGAAAAACCCATTACACTCAGTGATGATAATTTAATTTAGGTAAATTCTGATAATTAATTAATTAATTTATTTCACTAGGATTTACATGGCAATATAAGAAAAATATGTACATTTTTAAACAAACAAATGACCGAAGATGAAATTAAAACTCTAGCGGATTATTTACATGTCGATAATTTTCGTAAAAATTGTACAGCTATTAGTAAAATATCAAAAATTAAAGGAATGATTAATCCAGGAGCACAAGGGTTTATTCGCAGAGGTTAGTTTATTTTTCAAATAAGGGAATGTAAATTGAAATTATTTATTTTATTGCGAATTAACTTTAATTGCTTTTAAGTTTATGTAGCTCACATACACTAACAAATACTAAGTTATAATAACAAAAATGTGTTGACAATTTGACTTGCTTGATTTCATACAGGCAAAATCGGAGGCAATGTGGAATTTAATGATGTTAAAATTAAATTGAGAGCGGAGAAATGGTTTAAGGAGAGTTTAGCTAAGACAGATATTGTATTTCCAGAATTTTAGCATTTCTATTTTATATAATGGTTCACAGTCGGTCGGGTATAATTACCAAAAAATATACTAAAAAAATCTTTTCAAGTAAGCTTTTGTATTTTTAATATCTGGGCTTATATAGCCGCTTGTTTGTAAATTGCATTATTTTGTAAGGGAATGAGGTTTATTCGCATTTGATCAGAGAGATGAGAACTGTAAGATATGCAGTCATTTTTATTGATGTCTGTAATACAATTACAAACAAATTATCTATCCTCATTGAAGTTTCTATTTTTATAATCGTTTACATTTTGGCGGATTAAGTTAATTAAAATTCTCTTTTAGAATAAAAGAATTACGATCTCTCTATAAATATCACCATATTGTAATGGGAAAAATGTTGTTTAATAAATTGAGTATTATATTTTTGAACGCAATGAACGTTTTATTCCTTTCTATATTACATTGTTCATAGGATTTACTTTTCGAGGCACCAGTATGGTTTTCTGAGTTAACCAGCGGACAACAAGTTTCATTTGAAACACACCATCACTTGAACAAGTCTTGCTCACCATCACTTGCTACCTCACTCTTTGTATTTACTTTACACAAGACTAACTTGTATTGAATATGTAGTTTGTTCTCCTACTAACATCCATGTTCAAATACTGACACAATAGATCTTTTATTAATACATACTCAATATGCACATTTGATATCTATCTATTGACTACCATTTTTGTATAAATTGTGCTAAAATTTTGAAAAATATTTTAGTTTGAAGAATACGCGGTAGTCGTTTTGTTCGGTGAGTACCTTCTTTAGTTAAACTTGTGGTACTTGGGTGGATAAATTTCTATCTATTATAGGAGACAAGGTTGTAGCGTGATACTTAGGTAATTTTATGTTTATGTTGGGAACTAATAATATTGTAATTAACCATAGGTAATAATCTGTATAATAAAGGGAATTAGACATTATTGTTAGCTACATGCTTAAATTGGGATTTAATAAATTTGTAGGAAATTGCATAATAGTAAGGTAGTCTGGGAATAGCCGATAACGATCCCATTTGGTGTTAGAAATCTAGTGATACTTTATGATTTTAATCTGCACATAAGAAGGTAACATTTTTAGCCAATTTTCTTGTTACATTAACCGCTTCAAGTTCCTTAAGTTAATTGTAAGTAGCCAGTAACGTAGCGTTAACTTAGAAATTTCAAAATTTTTTAAAGTAATTTCAATCTTTAAGGATTGGCAGGCATTGAATAGTATAATCGTGTTGTTATTCCCTGATGTAATCCGCATCATTGTTAATAAATTAATTGTGTTGTTCTTGTAAACGATGGTGCTTACTCCCAAGATCCACCCGCTCATTATTACATTATATTATACTTTTTCAATTTGAAATAGATCAAAGTAATCAAAATTTATTTAAATTAATTTGAACCTGTATGATAATCGAATTCCGTTCAGTAATTTTACTGTCTTTTTCAAGGTTATTTAAATTTAAAAAATTTGGATACTTGTTGAAATAAATTTATTATTAATATGATCCCTCAACTAATACCAGCTAACAATGCTAATACTAAAAATAATACTCACGTCGTTCTGTTTCTTCTGTTTGAAGATTATTCCGAGAAAATTCTTTTAAAAGCTATTTCTGGCTGCGGGGGGTATGCTTGTTTTAAAAAAGTATATAGATTGTAACGTTTTTTTCCTTGAAGTAGCTACTGCAAGTAGTTTCTAAGTGGGTACGTTTAGATAATACACTCTAAACTTCAATAAGAAATACACCAATTTATTGTTTAACATATTAAATTACATATAAGCACTTAATAATAATTAATACATAGTTTAAAACCAACAAAAGTTCTCTACTTTCACTTTGTATACACTTTTCACAAACGCGTACTCCGTTTATAACAAGATTCTGTGTACACTGACTGTTGTTCCATTATTTATACTGGTGGAGAAGGGTGTGGAAGATTCTCGAGCATTCTGGAAAGAGCTAGAGCGCGCAGCCAGCGCTTCCTAGCGACCACTAGGATAACTTGAGGTATCTGCTTTATCCCCTAGATAGCACCAGTAGCCTTCATTGCCACCATCACGATCCCTAGATGGTCTGGAAGAGTCACAATTAGCGGTAATACCAATTATACTAGTTGATGGGACCGAAGAACTACCTCCAGGACGATGCGAAGACCATGTAGTAGAACTTGATGTACTTCCAGAAGTAGCACTACCATTCGAAGGACCACCAGTTCCGCTGGAGGTAGTTCTTTGGTCCTATCCTATTTGATGGGACCGAAGAACTACCTCCAGAACGATGAGAAGACTGTGTAGTAGATCTTGATGCACTGCCACAAGAAAATCGAACACTGAAGGAAAAATGCTAGAAACTGTTAATTTTTCCAATTATTTTGGTATGGGTCTCACTCCGCTCGTGAATTTCAAACCATGTTTCTTGGAGTAACTGCACAAGGCTAAGTTGGCGATAAACGTTTCACATAGAAATTTTCAATAAAAATGAAATTCCTATTTCAAAGAAATTGGAGGTATTCAATGCAGCTAAACGTTCGGTTATTTGTTACGGAGCACAAGTGTGTGGCCATCAACATTTTGAGGAAGTTGAAAAGTTTAACTTATTTTTTATTAAAATATTAAAAAGCTATTTTCACTACCGGTTAATACCCCACGATATATAGCCTACCTTGAATCAGATTTTTTACCAATTCATTTCTACACAGTACAACCGCATTTTACACATTTAATGAGAGTGTTTGCGATGCCGACTACGAGATTGCCGAGAATCCTGGCACAGGTAATAATTAAGCAGAAGATTTATTGGCATAAGGATAACCTGGAATCATGTAGCAAGCATGGTATTATTTTATCAGATTATAATAATGTTAATTTAGCTGCTATTGTCTCTAATCTTAAGACAGAATTTAGAGGTGCAATGATGGAGAAGACTAATGGGTCTAATTTCCACTGCTTATACAGGGATTTAATGCTTGATCCAACGGTATGCGCTATATAAGTGATGCGAATAACTTAAACTTTATAAGAGTAATTTTTAAATTATGTGGGCAGTTGATCTCTCTTAATAATAATGTGATGAGGTCTAAGCAACAGAGACTATGCGCCTTTTGTAATAGAGAAGAAATGGAGGATTTGTATCAATATGGGGGTGTCTGTCCGGTCCTGACGGAATATAGAGTTAAGTGGTTGTGGAAAAAGACTGCTTTTTCTGAAGTGATATTTTTGTTCAATGGCGGGGACTGGAAGCGTTTATTGTACTATCACATTACCGCTTGTAAGTATTGGGCCTTTCTAATTAGAGAATATAATACATATAATGTGGGAAGGTTGGGTTCCTCAATGACTATAGACCGATTGATCCTTAAACAAATTTTATTTGAATATCAATTAATACAAAAGAATATAATAAAATACAGAATATTGTTAAATTATGAAATAAAGTTACCTTAAACAAAAATCGGTTTTTATAGTCAATACAATATAATACTCGGTTAAACAACAAATAATAATTAAAAATACAGAAAATGATGGCTACTTCTTTATACAAAAGTACTCACTATAAACCATATGATTATTTAATCGCACACACCCAAGCGGCACAGATGAAATAGGAACATTCACTTTTACATCTCCCCCCGCCCCTCGGAAAGGTAGGAGCTTGCTGCTGTGCACAAAATTGGCCTGTGATCTGTGGCGGTTGCGGTTTATTTCATATATTGTGGAAGATACCCGACGCGAAATCTCAAATGGTCCTGATCGTATTGGGTCTAATTTATTCCGGTTCAGACGACTGCCTGTTTCCACATAGACCAAATCACCAACTTGGAAATCATATTCCTTTCTGTTCCGGTCAATTCTGGATTTATTGAGATCATGATGCCTTTGAGAATTTTCTGCGGCCTTATCTTCTTTTATTAAATCTTGTGGTTGGTTAAGAGACGATGGTAGTATTGAAGTTTGTTTTCCCGTAAGTAGATAGAGTGGGGAGAACTTTGTTACACTGTGAGTTGTACGATTATACTCATCTGTACATTCTCTAGCAATTTTAGACCATGGATTTTTTTGGTTTTCTCTAATCTTGCAGCGAATACGATTGACCAGAGTTTGATTTAGGCGTTCATTTAGGCCGTTTGAAAAAGGAAATCCACCGCCGTGAAGAGTAATGTGACACCCCAATGGCGCAGGAAAGTTTTAAATTGCCTTGAATTAATGCCCGTATACTGATCTGCCAGGACAATCTTCACCTTATTTTTCTCAAAAATAGGTCGAAGGAACCTAATCAAGTCCTTAGCTTGTTGCCCACGTGAAGGACAGGTGTAAGCAAATCGTGTGAAATGGTCAACCAAAAGGTGGAGATAACGATTGGGCGATCGATTCCCTGCAAAACCACCAATCGTATCAAGTGACATGATATCATATGGCTCCTTAGCTGGGCCTAATTGTGATAAGAGACCAATTTCTCGGTATCGTCTGGATTTGTTCTTGTTACAAGTATCACAATTCTTGCAAAAATCTCTTATAAGGGAGTCCATGAGTCGGAAATAATAAAAAGGACGAATTTTGGCTGCTATGTGACCTACTCCAATGTGACCGTAGTATGTATGGACCTTCTTGATTAATGTTAACCCAAAATCTTTGGACACAAAAATACGTTCTTTTCCTCGTATCTTTTTATAAAAAATTTCATTTTTTTTATATGTTTCTTTGTCAGTAATGAGTTCACTGGAATTGTCTTCTTGATCCCGTTTTATATCATCAATTGCGACAAAATTAACAATTTGAAGCACTTCGTCTTCATTTTCAAAGCACTCCAGAACCGGATTTCGTGACAGGGCATCTGCTTCCTGATTTGCCTTCCCTGGAGCATATCGTATGGTAAAATCATATTGAGACAGGTAATATACCAAGTCTCCTAGCTCTTCATCAGTTCTAGCTTTTATTTTAAGGTTTTCTAATGGCTTGTGGTCGGAAATTACTTGGAACTTGTGCCCTAACAATCAATGTTGCCAATAACGTATTGCCTCTTTTATTGCTAAACACTCAAGGTATATTGCCTTCTTTTTCGCCTGTGTTGGGGAGAGTTTCTTCGAGAAGTATGCTACGGGGTGTAGCTCCCCATTATCTTGAACTTGCTTTAAAACTGCTCCAACACCCAGAGTACTAGCGTCTGTAACAGGAAGGTTTCTCTTTTTGGATCAAAAATTGATAAAATTGGACTTTGGCATAAATAATCTTTTATTTTGCTGAATGTCGTATCACATTCAGGCGTCCATAGAAACTGTATATTATTTCGCAGAAGGTTATGAAGGGGTTCTAGTAGTCTCGTATAGTCTGGGATGTACTTATGGTAGAAATTAATTTTCCCTAAGAACTGACGAATATTTTTTTTATTTTGTGGTTTAGGAAAATTCTTAATTGATTTCAGGTTGTCCTGAGGAGGACTGACTGTGTTATAACTGATTATATGGCCTAAGTATTGTACTGATGACTGTGCAAAATTACATTTGGATAATTTTAATCGGAATCCCTCCTCTTGAATCGCTTGTAGCAATTGGTGGATATGTTTAAGGTGTTCGTCAAAATTTTCAGAGAATACCAAGATATCATCGATGTAATTAGTACAAAAATCCTGAAGACGATGCTGTCGAATTGTCGTAGCCAGAGCACGTTGAAAAACTGCTGGTGAAATTTTCAATCCGAAAGGTAGTCTCTTCCATTGATAATGTCCAGTTTGAGTAACAAAAGCAGTCTTATGGCGATCCTTCGGTCTTACTGGTATAGACCAGAAAGCGGAATAAATATCCAAAACTGAGTACCATCTACAGTTCCTCGTTTTTACTATAATACTTTCAATTATTGGAAACGGTTGAGATTCTGGCACTAAAATTTTGTTAAGATCTCGAAAATCAATGCATAAACGTGAGCGTCGCCCTTCTTCCTTCTTGTAAGCTAAAGTTACTGGTGCTGCAAATGGAGATGCAGATTCTTCTATTAAGTCCGCCTCAAGTAACTTGGTTATTTGGCTTTCTATTTCTTGGTTATCTGGAATCGAACATCTATAAGGTTTCTTTGAAATGTATTTAGTTTCCAAGAGTTTAATGTGAGCCTCATGATTCTTTACCTTTCCCACATCATATTTGTGTTTAGCAAATATTGCTGAATTTGCAATTATTAGCTCTAAAAGTTTTGTTTTCTTTTCTTGGTCTAGATGATGTAATTTATCTAAATATACAGAGTATTCGTCTTCACAATAATTCAGTCTGTGTATATCTGTTTTATTTAATCGTTAATTATTTCGACACTATTTTCGTTAACTCTTTGGAGAATATTCAATTTATCATCTTGCAGTAAACGAAATTTCTGAATAGCATCTAATCCCAATAACACATCATAAGAAAAAGCATCATTTTTTATAACATAAACTTCTATTTCTTGTTCTATTTTATGAATCTTCAAAGGCAATTTTATCTTACTATAGCTTTTTTGCCACCACTAATTGTCTTAAATGTTTGCTCATTCTTTAACATCTTATCTTTTATATCTTCTATAATTTTAGAATTTATCAGTGTTACGTTAGATCCACTTTCATAGATTCCCGTAACTCTGGTATTGTTAACTGTAACATTTAATCGAATAAGTGGTGTGTATCTACGTTTTTTGGCTCATGTTGGGCATCAGCCACCCTCTCATTAATCGTAGTAAAGTTTACCCGTTTATTCTCCGTAATTTGTCCCTTATTTCTACAATATTCAATAGGATGAAAACGCCCTGGGTACCATGTGACTCACAGATAGTACATGGTTGTTTTGGGATAGGCCTCTGCTTTGTTCTTTCAGAAGAATAAGTATCCGATTTAGTGTCAAAGGTTTGTGTTCTTACCTGAGATTTCTTTGTCCTAGGATATGCCTGTGTATATCTCTGTAGTTGATTCATTAGTTGTTCGGTAGTGTGTAATTCCTCTTTATCTAGACGGTCCTGGATGTAGAATGGAAGCCCGACGACAATATGATTTATTCGTGACCTGTCTGACATCTTAGGTTCCGTTTCTAATAGCAAACGTTCCTTTTTCAATGCATAATCTAATAGTGAACCATTGATGAACCTGAAACTATAAGCATAATGTACAGATCGCCAACTTTTATCACTATATATTTGTATAAAAGAGTCACGCCAATCCTTCCAGTTTCCTTGTAAAGTCAGTTTACACAAAGTTGAACTGTACCATTCAGTAGCATTTTGTTCTAAAAATAGGCGCAAAACTTGTATTTTGTTTTCATCGGAGATTACGTCACACCTATCACATTCTTTTTCAAACAATGTTATCCACTCTATGGCGTTTTCCTTACCTTGAAATTTCTGTAAAACAAACTGTTTTTGAATTTGGGATATATTTACTTGTTTCCTCTCATTAGCATCCAATTTCGCCGACAGTCTCTCAATTATTTTTATTAACTCTGTTTGATTGTCCACGGAAGTTTCTGATATTTGGCGTCCGTCGACTAACTCCTCCAAATAAATATCCTCAAACATAAAGTTTTGGTTATCATCCAAATACAGCGGAACTATTTTAGAAGGTAAAGTAACTGTTATATTGCGAAACTGGCCTTTCTTTGATAGTGCTTTACATGCATTCCTAACTGTACTAATAGTAAATAATTCCTTATGATATTCTGAATATTGGTATTGTGTAGGAAAAACATACGTGGTCGTCTCAGAATTTAGCCGAATTGATATAACGTTGATTACTTTAGAATTGTCCCTATCTTCATCCAACTCGAATCGGATCCGTACTGGTACTGGTACTGGCTGCATCTTGTGGTTTTCGCTTGACCAAAAACCGATTTATAATGTGGGAAGGTTGGGTTCCTCAATGACTATAGACCGATTGATCCTTAAACAAAATTTTATTTGAATATCAATTAATACATAAACTTTATAATAAAATACAGAATATTGTTAAATTATGAAGTTAAGTTACCTTAAACAAAAATCGGTTTTTATAGTCAATATAATATAATAATCGGTGAAACAACAAATAATAATTAAAGATACAGAAAATGATGGCTACTTCTTTATATAAAAGTACTCACTCTAAACCATATGTTTATTTAATCGCACACACCCAAGCGGCACAGATGAAATAGGAACATTCACTTTTACATACATAAAAAAAAATAAAATAAAATAGATTTGTAAATTTATTAAGCAACTCTAGGCTGACGGTAATTTACCAAGCAGAAATGCTGTTTGTACAATGCTATTTGTAGGTTTTTTCCTTAGTAAATTGTATATATAATATTCAATAAAGCTATTATATTCTATTCTTATTTCATCTTTCATTTCCTTCTGGCTCCTTTTCATTTCGTCTCGGCTCTCAATCATTTCGTCCTGTCCTTTTTTTATTTCATCCAAGCCCTTTTCAATTCGTCCCAGCCCCTTTTCAATTCTTTTGCAAGTGCTATCAGTTTTTCCATTTTCCGCGTTTGACTTCTGGTACTTAGGTACTCTTACAACAAAGCTGATACTTGGAGGTTTTATCCCACTTCTGACACCAAATGTAACGCTTTTCCCCTTGAACTACCTACTGCAACTAGTTTCTACGTGGGTTCGTTTAGATAAAACACTCTAAACTTCAATAAGAAAAACACTAATTTATTGTTTAATACAATAAATTACAAATAAAGCACTTAATTAATACACAGTTTAAAACCAACAAAATTTCTCTAATTTCACAAACGCGCACTCCGTTTGAATCAAGACTCTGTGTAAAGTGACTGTTGTTCCACTATTTATACCGATGGAGAAGGGTCTGTAAGGTTCTCGAACAGCACTTTCAGCGGTTCCAGCGGCCACTAGGAGAACTTGAGGTACCTGCCTGCTTTCTCTTCTAGATGACACCAGTGGCTGCGTTACAATAATAAGTTTAGCTACCAAACAAAAATATAGCTAACAATTCTTTCTAGAAGGGGTAAAAAGACAAAGAGTGGCTGACTTTTCCGACCGCTCTTGTAACGGTGTCTTATTTCGCTTAGTCCCTAACAGTTCTAATTTCATTTCACCGCAGTAATATATCTCTATTTTAAGTTAGAATTCACTAAGATATTTTCCAAAATTATTTCAATTTTTCCACTTGCTTTTTCCCCTATATATGCAACTGGAGTCATTAATGAAAAAAAAAAAAATTCTGGATCTTCTTAAAAAAATTAGTAGCTTATTTCATTTCATTTAATTCCTACGAGCCTCTACAGCTTACTGTCTGGTGATGGACAGCGTTGACTGTAATGAGAGAACACTATCTGAAGGCCGCCAGAACACTGATAAAGCTCCAAACACCAATCTTCACAGATTTTGACACGCCTTAAATTAACAACAACAGAAAAAATTACAATAACAATATAATTGTTTGCTAGTTATTATTCATCATCACAAGATATGAACACTTTTTTCAGTTATTAATATTAGGTTATATTAATTACAAATTTTTGCCACTGTTTACTAGCTTTTTCAATTTCAAGTCATTAAGGGCCCCCCCTGTGCCCTTGAGTATCAACTTGAATTTTGTGTTACTGTTTCGTGGATTTGGTATATCAAGGGCCCGTTAGATGTCACTACTAATGGTACAGTAGGTTGAAGGTTAGTCCAATAAATAATGAAGGAAGGATCTGTAGACTTTATGTCGTGTGTTGACAATTAAAGGTGTAGTGCTTAATTAGAAGATATTGATTTGTTTAGTGGAATACTTGTCCGACTTATCATTTGCTGTTGTTTGAACTAGTTTAATTAAAAATATATGATAATCAAGACTTTATTTATTTCATTAATTTAATCCACATTATTAATAATAAATACATTAAAAATTTTCTAAAGGGAAGGGGAGGACCCGGGTTCGAGTCCAGTTGTGCTACCCTTAGATTTTTTATTCCCTGGGGCCTCTATAGCTAACTACGATATTCACTTGATACTAAGGAGATTTAATTCAATATAACTTTAATTATTAAATAATTTAATATTTTAAAATAAATATGAATTTCTTCAAGTAATATTTAATAGATAAGTAAATATACTTTCAGGGTCTTCTAATTGAGGTAATTATTCTTTATCAATTTCAACTTATTTTTCTTAGAATTACTTTAGTTTTCATAAAAATATAGTTTGGTTATCGGCCAACTGGTGGCATTAATAATTAAGGTCCTACTACACTGAGAGAAATAATGTTTACATAATAAATAATGGAGGATTCTTCTTGACCTTCACAGTTATGAATTTGATGGAATTGAATAGTGGTGGTTCAGTCTTAGAAAATTAAACAGCTACAATTTTGCCAACGTTTCAACAAATATATTGTTTCTTTAAAGCATAGAAAAATATAATAACATTTAAAAACGAACACTAACATCGAACAATTTAATAAACTATAAAAAAATAATGTGCGGGAAAGACGAATTAATTTTTGATAATTATTATAAGTTTTTATAACAAATTATGCTGAAGTTTGTTTTAGAGTTTTTGCACTTATTAGTTTGTTTATTAAATTGTTCTATTCTCCACTGCCAAATAGTTTTTTTTTTCATATCATCCCCCTTTCAAGGTTAAGATCTCTGAGGAATCTCAGGATCTGGAAAGGTTCCAGGGCTTCCTCCTTTGCATTATAACTCAGATTCCAACTTCTTCAGGTGCCCCTTGACTCTTCAAAGGTCCGAGATGAAATATGTCAGCATGCGAAGTCTGATGCTCCGATGCACCTTCAGATCTATTTTGGTTATAATTGCTCTGTCAGATCGTAGCTTGCTTCAGTACTGGGAGATTTTCTAGAGCTGGGCTCACTGCACTTTCTCTTCTTTTTTGAGTTCTTCCCGAAGTGATTGGTCACTTATTCCATAGAAAGGTTCAAGCCTCACAATGGAAGATGCAGCGACTTTTCATACCAGGGTGTCGGCCATCTCATTACCTTCCATGCCAGCGTACGCTGGCACCAAAAATAGGGTAACTCTGTTGCTCCTGCCCAGGTTATTGAGTTTCCCGTGGCATTCACATTCTTTTTTGAATTGGTGACATATGAAACCATTGCTTTAATGTCTGCCTGGCTATCGAATAGGATTACAGTCTCCTAATTCCGATATTCCATGTGAGGTTGAACTAGACTCTACTTCAAATAGCGTGAATTTTCGCTTGCTCGGATACTTGCGCATAGGATCCGAGAATGTGGTCCTCGGTCCAAACATTCCGGCTCCAGTTCCCTCTTTGAGCCATTCGTATATAATACAATGTATGCTCTTTGAGACTAGACAGAGCGGATCCAGTGCTCCACTCACTTTTAATAGACAGCTTCGGAGAAAGTGTTTTCTGGATCTCATTCGAATCCATCCAACTACCAGCATAATTAATAACACTTCCTACTACCACGAGAAAAATAAATATTGTTTAAAAAATAATTAATTTATATCTAAAATGGTTTGTAAATGTAACATTTGCTATGACCCCGTAGGGGGAAGTGGACTAGCCACTTCTTCAGGGATCTAGGCGTCCCTGCGGGTTCCCCAGCCTAACAACACTACAATATACGCTCAAACTGACATCCTTAACACTACACACTACACATAGGACCTGCAGAGGTAGTTGATGTGTGCAGCTACTTGGGTTCAGCGCACCCACAGGTAAACTTGAGCTCCCCACCACACATACTCACTCACACCTGAACACTCGACCTTTACAGACGACCACACACACTGCATGAACAAGGACACGCACTCGTTGAGAGCTCGGAGTATAAATATCTCTCCCTCGTGCTTGCCGGCACGAGGCTTTGGGGCTAGGGTGGAAAAGGGGATCCTGGGCATTGAGGGAGACAACCTGCGGAAGTCCGATCCCAACACATGTCTTCGGCCTCGGCTTCACCCGAGAGCTCTACCTGGGGGATAGCCCGACTCCAGGAAGGCTAGGGAATTCCGCCTCAGGCGGGTTCCTAGGGTTAGGAGGGGGGTCGCGGGGGCACGGGTCGATGCTTCAGTATTGGAACGCTGCCTTCCGCGGCACCCGACTATATCGAGGTGCGATGGCCCACCCGGATAGTAACCGGGTCCGTTTGAGCGTCCGTGGAGGCGGGACCACGTACCTCGACGAATTAATTGTGATTACTATGGCTAATCATAAACCTTTATCTGGGCCTAGCCCAACAAATCTTTCACCCCTAATTTCTAATCCTATTCCCACACCAATTAATCCTTTCCCTACTCCAGCTAATCCCCTTCCTATTCCTACTGAAATCCAAAACTCTTCCATTTCTATCCCTCCTACTTTCCAATCACCTAATCCCCTATCGACTGATGATCCTATTGGAAATCGACCAGGCGCAAATATGGACAATTCTTTAGGAAAACATTCATCTGAGGTGCAGTTCATACTGGAACCTTATAGCCCTACTTCCCCGCCAAGGAAGAAAGCCAAGGGCGGCCACAGAAAGGAAAATAGCTTAGGATTCAAATTTATTAACCTTGAAGAGGATAACTGGGGTAGATTTTTTATTATAAAGAAAAAGGAAGGATCATTCGCTAAGGAATGTTCTTTCAAACTCTTCAAATTTATAAAAAGCCACCCAGGAAAGACAAAGAGCGTTAAAAAGCTTAACGATGGCTCTATTTGTATAGAAGCGGATAGCCGCAACCAAGCTTCAGCCATCTTAAGCTTACAAAAATATATGGATGCAGAGTTGGAAGCAGGTCCCCACAAGAGACTGAAATCCTCTCAAGGAGTAATCACTTGTCGGGACTTCCTAAACAGCACTATTGAGGACATAAAGGAGGGTTTGGCAGATCAAGGAGTAATAGAGGTGAGGAGGATAAAGAGGATGCAGGACGGGTCCCTAGTGGACACCGCTTCTCTTGTCCTCACTTTCGATCGCCCGAAGCCACCAGAAATGATTGAAGCAGCTTTTTATAAGCTGAAGGTGCGTCCATACATACCTTCACCGATGAGATGTTTCAAATGTCAGAAGTTTGGACACACCTCCATGAGATGTAAGGCTTCAGAGGCAGTGTGCATATGTGGCAAACCCTTGCATGAAGGAGAGTGCACACCGCCAGTAATTTGCGTGAACTGTGGCGGTGATCACACAGCCAAATCCTCCGGGTGCCCAATTCTGATAAAGGAAAAGGAAATACAGAAATAAAGACATTGCAACAATTACCATACCACGAGGCAAGGGCCATTGTGGAAAGCAAATCCTACGTAACAAATGAAATTTCATTTGCTGAGAAGTTAAGGGCACCCACATCAGTGGCACATACAATTACAGCCCCAGTCCAGGGGCAAACATCAAAAGGCTCCCCCTTGTCCTTGAGGGGAGCTATTGTAAAGGTGGGAGAAATTCCACCATGTAACACCTCCCCGGCTTTGAGGGGAACCATTGAAAAGGTGGGAGATATCTCACCACTCAAATTTAAAGCCCCTCAAGGGGCACTGATAGCCGATAGGCTATCAATCATTCTCCCACAACTAGTGGGAGTGATAAGAAGGTGGAATTCAAACCACCTAAACCAAAGACTTCCTCCGAAGGGGAATGGAAGGTGGTTAGTCCACCAAAACGTTCCCTTAGGAGGAAGACTCCAAAATTAACCCTGCCAAGTCCCTACCCGACTGGGTGGACTGGCGGGAGCAGGAGCAGAGAAATTGAAGGACAAATGCTCGCCAGCTCCAACGTTCGTTCCACTAAACAACAGTGGAAACTGTTGGGAACGGACGTAGAAGCATCAGAATCGGAGGGTGGAAATATATCGGACCGCCCTCCAAGACGTAAGAAAAAGGGTTGGCCAAAGGGCAAACCCAGGAAAAACTGTGCCACTGAATGAATGTGTATAAATATAAATATCCAACAATGCATCCACATTAGCTTAGTTATTTTGGGAAAAACATAAATAGTATACGTACAATTAGAACCAGAACCTTGAAATCGAATTGGATCCTGCCCAGAGTGGTCATTTTTTACAATAAAGATGTGTGAGTCCATTATACAATGGAATATGCGGGGCTATACAAGTAACATCGAAGGTTTACGCCGAATAGTGGCGGAACACCGACCATTGGGGTTGTGCCTCCAAGAAACAAAAATTCGCCCGGGGCAATTCATACGAATCCCTGGG